>PNEQ01109598.1:0-36048 GCA_003012365.1 Medauroidea extradentata
TAATGCCTAGAAATCTTTGCAGAGACTTTCTGTCATGTGGCATTTCATATTCTTTGATAGCATTTATTTTCTCTTGATCTGGATTTAATGATCCCTCAACTATGTCATGGCCAAAATATTTCACAATTTTTGGTAGATACTGAAACTTTTGAATATTGAATTTTATATTCAATTCTCGAGCTCTAAGCAACACAGTCTCGAGAATTCTATCATGCTCTTCCTTGGTCTTTGCAAAGATTAGGATATCATCAATGTATATAAATAGACCTTGGATATCATTAAAATGAGCCTCACACATCTCCTGAAATGCCTCTGCAGAGATTTCCAATCCAAACGGTAATACATTAAAGCAATAGCATCCAAAAATGTATGAGAATGTACAGTACTTCCTAGCTTCTTCAGCAAGTCTGATTTGCCAGAACGATTCTTTTAAGTCTAACACGGAACAGAATTTCGCCGAACCTAATTTTGCTTTCAAGTCATTTAAGGTTGGGATGCCATAGTATTTTTTGTTAATGGCTTTATTCAGAGCTTGAGGATCCAAGCAAAGCCGTAGGGACCCATCTGCTTTTTCTACTAGCACAAGGCGATTAACCCACTCCGTTAGTTCCTCAACCTTAGAGATTATACCCAAGCCGCACAAACGATCTAGTTTCTTATTTAATTTCTCTTTTATTACATGTGGTACTCTATTTGGCGGTTTAGAGACAGGAACCGAACCCTCCTTTAATGTTAACACAAACGGTTTTGGAAAACATCCTGCTCCCTGAAAAACATCAGTAAACTTTGATAAGATTTCATCTTTACCTTTTGTCTGTTGTCCGCTAGCAGCATCTAAAACATCAACATTTCTCTTCTCGATGAGACCAAGCTGTAAACAAGTGTTGATGCCCGAGATTGGTTGACATCCTACAGTAGTCACGACAAATTCTGCGAATATGGCCTTAGATTTCACCCTGATCTCTAACAAGACCGACCCATGCACTCTAATACGTGAACCATTATATGCCTGTAATATCACCTTTGAGTGAGAAAGCTCGATTTTACGATGCTTGCACTGTAATTGCTCGAAAATGCTTAGTGGGATCAGATTTACATTGTAACCCGTGTCAAGCTTAAAATCACATTTAATGCGATTATCTAATACCACTGCCTGATGCCAACTATTTACATTATTAGCACATAACCTCACTTCGTCACAGTAGAAGTCAGTGTTGCTTTGGTTTGTGTTACTCACTTCAGCATTCTTATATTTCACAGTCGTGCCTTCTTTATTCTTCATTCTGCACACATTAGCAAAATGGTTTGGCCTCCCACAGTATGCACAATTTTTACCCCGAGCAGGACACAGGTCCATCCTTCGTGGATGCATTCTTTCACACCAGTTACACTTCATACCTCGCGGAGGATGTTCTGGAAGAGAGGCACCTCTGTCACGTTGCGAAGTCGGCATCTCTTGAGCTGGTACCTCATCCTTCTTGTTTTTGTCTACCCAGTCGACTTCACCTATGCTGGATCCCTGTACTTCTGCCGCCTGCGCTCTTGTGATTTCCGCGAGCCTTAACTTCTCTATAGCACCATCGAGTGTTACATCTCCTTTTACAATGAGTCCCCTCTGCGTGTCTTTGTCACAGCAATCGAGCACTATTTTGTCTCGCAGCATCTCTTCTTCCGCCTGAAACGAACAGTCTTTGCTAAGATTCTTGACGTCGGTTAAAAAGTGGTCAAAAGGCTCTCCAGGACTCTGTTTTCTAGAATAAAACAGAAATCGAGAGTGGAGAATGTTCTTTTTAGGATCACAATATTCTTCAAATGACTTTAACACTCGTTCAAGCGTACATTTCCCTTTCGGGAATTGGAAAGTGTTATATACGACGACGGCGTCCTCGCCAATCGTATTCAGTAGAATTGCAATTTTCCTGTTGTCATCTTTTTCAGAGAGTCCGGCTGCTAACAAATAAATCTCAAAAGATTGCCTGAAGCGTCTCCAGTTCGCAGCGACATTACTGGTGAGCGCAAGCTTGTCCGGAATGTTGAAACATGTTGCCGCCATTCCGTGTCTGTTGATCTTCTTATCACTATTACGTGATGTCAAATACTGACTGCGCCATGTATCATGTTTTTAATAATCAACTCGAAAGCCCTAACCAACTCGTTTATTAACATTCCACTTACACAAAGAAATCACAGTCCGCCTTTTTGTCACATTGCCCCACATTCACTGCCGCCCATGTTGCCAACCTCTCGCTCCCATCTTTACTTCCATACCATATTTACTTCCCTACTACAGACGGTTTGAAGGTCTCTGTTACTGCATGCGGATCTGTATGTCAGGTTTTGTTTTAAGACTAGAAGACGTACTGCAATAATACCAAACATAGAAGAACAAAAATTTCCTGAGAAAGTGTAACTTGTTTACAAAACAGTTTGTCATCCTTGATATCATCATTAATGAATCAACATTAGAAATATTCAGTTCATGTAAGTTATGTTGTAGCTTTAAAGCATATATAGTAAGTTGTTATGCATATTTTTAATAATATAATCAAACAACCTATTACCATACCTTCAGGATGCAGACAGGTGGTTAGAACAGGGTATTGAGTGAAATGTCATTGGCTGTTATACAGAATGTTAAAATAATGGTAACTGAAACTAAAATATCTACCAATAGTCAATATACAGGATGTAACAAATGAACGTGGAATGCACTCTAATACGTTATAAGGTTGGTTGAGACGAAATCATTGATATAAGACACATATGGTCGTAAATGTCGGGAAAAGCCCTAAAAACCGGTTTTCAAAGTTCAAAGTGTGACGTCACCGTAAAGACGTCATAGACGATCGCTCATGCGTCAGTTTCCTTATTGGATGCCCGCTGCTTCCAACCATCCCAATCCAGGTCCGTTGGAGGTGATGTGTGTATCTCAATGATAATGTGTTCGCCTGTTACGGGCGTGGTTCAGGGTTTGATCCTGGCAGACTACCAGTTTGATTAGGGCTTGGTTTGGTTTTGTTTTGAGGGCCCGCGCATGTTACTGAGTTGTTGTGGCCTTTCTGGCCCTTCCCCTCTTCTCCCTCTTGCCACTCTCTGTTCCTTTGGATCCTTTCCTGACCCTTCTTACCACTCTCTGCTGGCCTGCCACTGAGGCAAATGTTCATTCTTCGAACTGCAGTTAATTCGACAGCTCGAGTGAAACCTTGATTATGAACAGCTTCACGTTTAATGAATTAGCAGATATGCACCTTTGCAAAGGTGCAACAATGGAAATGCACCCTGTGCAAGGCGGCTTTATGCAGAAAGATTTCCTGCACGGGTGTTACCAAGTTGTCATGTGTTTGCTGCAGTTGACCATAACATTTGCGAAAATGGCACGGCTTGGGTATGTAAACATTGCTGGAAGTCATCAAGTGTATGTGTTTTACAGTAAATTATGTTGGTTCTTTTTGTCCGTAGGGTCTTCCACGAGAGGGTGGAGGCGGTCGTCGTCCTAATGAAGTCGAGGATATCGCGTTGGAATGTGTTAATAATGCACCCAGTATAAGCACACGTCACGTTGGATGTCAGCTTGGCGTCTCACACATTACCGTTTGGCGGGTGTGGTATCGCAATGGTGTACATCCATACCAGAAGCAAAAGGTGCATAAGTTACTCCCACGGGATTATCCGCTTAGGGTACAGTATTGTGAAGAGTACCTCCAAAAATGCAGAGACGATCCCGACTACCGATACTTAGTTTTGTACACTGACGAAGCAACGTTCAGCGAAGAAGGCATATTCAACACTAAAAACAATCACTTTTAGGCGGCTGTAAATCCGCATGCTACATATGAGCACAATAATCAGGAGAAATTCAAGGTAAATGTATGGGCTGGGATTGTGGGAGAATACCTTATCGGCCCATACGTCCTACTCGCCATGTTAAACGCTCATAATTATTTTATATTTTTGCGGGAGGTGCTACCCCATCTGTTGACTAATGCAAATGTTCCGGAAGAGGTTCAAAACACTTTACGGTACCAACACGACGGAGCGCTGGCACATTACACCAGAATTGTGCATGATCACCTCAATCAGGCGTTCGTCTTACACTGGATAGGTCGCAATGGCCCAGTTCGTTGGCCTGCTCGGTCTCCGGACTTGACCCCGCTGGACTTTTTCATTTGGGGTTGCATGAAGGAATTTGTGTATGCAACGCCAGTTGGGTCCGAAATGGACCTAATCGTAAGAATCGTGGCCGCCGGCCACAAAATTGCAGAGAAGCCCAATGTTTTGCGTGATGTACGCGCAGCTATTGCTGATAGGTGTAATGCTTGCATTCGTGCTAATGGCAGCAATTTCGAGATATTATTGTGAAAGTAATGGCGTGTTAATTGACTAATCATCCATAACAGAATGAAAACGTTCCACCAGCTTCTGTTACAGTAATTCAGTACGGACAAAAACATAATTAGTGTTGTCATTATAACGTAACTGGAGGTTTGGTAGTTAATGTGTTGTTTCCACTTTATGGTGACGTCACACTTTGAACTTTGAAACCGGTTTTTAGGACTTTTCCCGACATTTCCGGCCATATGTGTCTTATATCAATGATTTCGTCTCGACCAACCCTATAATGTAATAGGGTGCCTTCCATGTTCATTTGTTACAACCTGTATATAAACATAGTTCCACATTTTGTTACAGAGTTACCTTTGTGATGTTTTACATGCCTCAATACGGCATCCAGGATTGGGCATGGCGTGTGGAACATTATTTCTGCAGTTATGGAACTGGATTGAATGGTGGTCCATCTCCTGCATATGTCACAATTGCTTTTAAGGGTCAATTTCAGAGATCAGCACCACCAATCAAAATTATAGTATATTGTGTTGTCATGTTTTAGCAAACAGGGTCTGTGGTTAATCACAATGCTGGGTGTTCTGGTCGACCATGCAGCACGAGAAGCAATGTGAACGTTGGACACGTAATGGAGAAGGTGCTACGATATCCGAAGAAGAGCATCCAACAAATGTTTAAAGAACTTGATCTGCAAACTATGGTGATATAGCACGTGGTGAAAGAAATTTGTGCTCGTTCTTACAGGATACATGTTCTGCATGAGTTAAAAGCACCAGATTTTTGTTGCACGCATGCAGTACTGTGGTTGTGTACTGGCCAACCAGTATCTGGATCAACACTACGTTGACGACTGTCGGTGGTCAGAGGAGTGTCATGTGCTTCTGAGTGGACATGTTAACAAGCAGAAAATTTGGTTCCTTATCTGGGAGAGACCCAAGGAATATCTTCTATGAACCCGTACATTCTGAAATGGTAACAATGTGGGCAGCTGTGTCCATTCACAGCATCATAGGCCCATATTTTATTGAAGATGCGTTTGGTGTTACCACCACTACTGTCACTACTACGGTGTACAGAGAACAGGTAATCAAATGCTTCTAGTTCCATTCAAAAGCATTTTGTCCAATCAGTAAATTGGAATTTGAAGCGACGAGTTTACCAGCAGGATAGGGTCACTCCACACGTTGGCCGAGGTAATCTGCAATTCCTACACGAACTCTTTCCCAATAGGGTTGTTTTCAGAGGCTTGGTTTTTCCCTATCCCCAAGAAACCTGGAACTTTCAGTGTGCAACTCATTTGTGTGGGGCATGCTAAAGAAACAATGTTTCAATCCAGTGCCATGTAGTGTGCAGGACCTGTGTACAAACATTGAATCAGTGACCACTGAGGTGACTGCCGAGAAGTGTGCTGCTATGGTTGTTCCGATTGTTGACAGCATGGAATACATACTGCTTGATAATGAATGCCATGTGGAAAATATTGTTGTACAAGGACTCCCAGGAAGAGAGACTATCTTTCTGATGTGGCTAAAAGTGTGCAATGGTTTATATACTCTGTGATACGTTTATTATATTGACATGTCAGCAATTCATTTACAATTTTTTTTAAACATCCGGTGTAAGAATCTCTCCGTTGGAGTTGAAACTGTGAAAACAAATAAGGCAGAAGGACAGATATGGTCAGAACATGAGTAAGGAATTAAAAAAAGTAAACGTCAAAGTCCTGATGTGTGAAGCCAAGCAACTTGTGATTCATTCATCTGATTATCCCTTCCCCTCTTCTTCCCTAAAGTGTTGCCTGATATTTTGTAGCTCAAGGTCAAAGCCCTGTTGACAACGATGGCAAACCTCCGTTTTACCTCTTTAATGGACGACCAAGATTGTGTTCCTGTAATAAATGTTTAGGATGCGCTGACATTATGTGTTTTTTTAATTGGTTTTGTTCTATAAACAGCTGCTGTGTAGATAGGCACTATTTATTCGCTTGCTCTCCTTTTGTCCCAAACCAATGGGAAAATCCACTTGCCTTCAACCCATGTGACATACACAAACACACAACAATCATCTTTGTTCTTGGTGCAAATACATCTTGCCTGAAAAACCTAGTATTTGAGTAATTCATGCAATGCTGGTGGCCTTTTCTATGGGCTTACTTTTATCTTCGTCTTTTCTACAGCATGTTGTGTCAAATTCAATGAAGCAGACAAAAATATCATTATAGAAAGGTTCCTAATATTTCAAGAGTTTTATCACTATTTATCATCACATGTGCTATGTTTGACAAATAGGTCCCTTTAGAACACAGTCATGTTTTTGGCTATTCCGCAATATCGCTCTTAAAACAGCATGGTAACGCTACCAGTTTTTATTGTTTTTAAATTCGCTCAAACAGAATTGCTCAAGGTCTGTATTTAGAAACTACCCTAATTAAGAAAATAATGGAAAATATAATCGGAATAGCCTGAGCAATGATTCGAACCTCAGTTTTTCGTAATGCGGTTTAAGTTGTATCTCCCAACAGCTGTGGTATCTGGCTTGTACTGTACAATTTTCATCAACAGTTAAATCTAATATTTTTTTTAGTTGAATGTGCAATTTTCTCTTTGTTGGCCAAATAATTTTGTTTTAGTAGTAAACAAAATAGACCATCAACATTTTATTTTTTATTTTCTCACAAGTCAGCAATGAATAATGTTTGATATTATAAATTTCTTAATAACAAGGACGTACCAGCAACACTAATTAGCCTGTTTCCCTCAATGTGAGTGCCAGGTAACCCAAAAAGGACAAATCTGTCATGTAGCTCTGGAAATGTTTATGTATACCATGTTATCTCCTAACACAGTAGACCTACAACAAATATTACTAGCTAAATTAGAGTTTGGAAATTTAAATTTTTAAAATTTAAATAGTTTTGAAATCTATCTATAACAATTATGATTTGTTGATGTGGCATTTTCAAAACTAGAGGATGTATGTTTTTAAACACACCATGAAGAAATAACATTAAATTCACCTTATTATAGTACAGAGTGTGTACCAAATTTAATAGAATTCGGGAAAATTATCTTGGAGATGTTTAGTTTGAAGAACGTCCATTTAAAAATCAATTATGGTGTTAGCAGAATACAAGACACTGTACTAAGTACTATATATGTAATAAGCATAGTGAAATCTGTATGTACAGTTAGGCTGCAAGTTACGTAAGGTCCAACTTACGTAAATTGGCAGTTACACTTTGTGGTGGCTGATAATAAATCAGCTTGCGTGGTACATGTGTGTCACTACCAGTCTCTCTCCCTCTCTCTTCTATATACAGTGACGCCTTGATAACTCGGACTAAAAGGGGGAAGAAGCTGTTAGAGTTACGATTTGTCCTTGTTATTGAGGGGTGTCTGGGGAGGAGGGTAATCAGTCATTAATCACAAGAAATGCAAAGAAATTGTTACTCTATCATTTCTACAAGCAAGAGAGGCGGCAATATATATTGCTTTGTATGTAATTATTGCATTAAGTTACGGGAGGAGGTAGTAGGGACATTATCACTGTAATATGGAGGACTATAAAAGAATGTCAACCAACCATGTCAGGCAGATATTTATTATTTTATTATTTTCTTTTATGTTACTTCTGGCTGATACTTTTTTTTATCTCTGCTGGAAGCTGCTATCAAGACATTCTTCTACCACACAAAAGTTTTCTTCCCCTTCTCGTCTGGCTGTCGACAGCCATTGTGTGTGAGAGAGATACAAAATAATCGTTGGAGGTAGTAAGCTGAAGTAGTCAAGGTAAACTGGTACAGTCTCAACACAACAGCAAAACAAACACTGCACTTGACCATACGCATCTCACAACATGTTTACATTGAAAAATAGCATAACATCTGCAATATCACAATGTGGGCAGCCAGCTGCTAGCCTGTTAGTTACACTCTCCTCGTACAAAGTTTCGAAGAAACAAAAATACTTTTTCTCTTATAAACAAGTAAATGTGGTACTGTAATGAATAATCCTGGGTAATTTTGCAGAAATATGTTAACACTTTTTAATGCTACAGATTTTTAAATTGCATTTAATGCATATAAATTGAATTATTTAACATGTAATTTACAGCTTTAGTTAGTTGAGCGTAAAAACAACCAAAAAGTAAGGCACAAAAATATTAAAACAATGTACTTAAGACCATGAATTTCTACATATATCGGACAGATGTCTAAATTACGGTAACAGAAATTATTTGCTTAGTTAAATGTGCCTAATTTTCAGCTGCTGCTTGCAGTTCTACACCTTGCACCACAAGCCAATAACCACTGCGCAAGTCCAAAGATGTCATAATTTTTGTGTTACCCAACGTGTTGAAAGCGGTTTTGACACTTAGGTATGGTGGCGTTGTGAGTTTCGTGACTAAATTTAGTGGCCTCAGATCCACACAAAATCTCCAAGTGCCATCTTTTTTAGGAGCTAAGGTTATGGCGGAATTGTATCGGCTGTCAGAGGGTTCAATTACGCCGTCAGAGTGCATCTCCGTTATCTGTTGTTTAATTATTTTTGCCTGTGTTTGCAGATATTCCTGTGGGGGTGTGAACAGTGGTCTGTCGTGTTCCGTTTCTATGGCGTGTTCGGTGATGTTGGTGCGTTTAAGTGGGTCGGTGCTCGCGAAAACGTCTCTGCGCTCGTGCAAGAGCTTCTGCATGGCTGCGCAGTATTGAGGTGGTACGCTGTGGTCTATATCATCTAGGTTTACTGTTGTTGTTGCTCTTTGTGTGCGGGGTTCAATGTTATACACAGTTCTGCGTTCCTTTTGCCCAAAATGAATTTGCCTGGCGGCTGTTTCCACGATGGTGTTTTGTTCAGTTAACCATGTAAATCCCAAGATAGCATCTTCTCTTAACTCGCTTACAACATACGCCACTGTTTGCGTCTCAATGTCGCGTATTTTGACTGTGATGTTGGTCTGTCCCATTACTTCACCACTGGAGACAGTGGTGGCAAGTTGCACTGTTTGTTTACACTGGTTCAGATTACGGGTGTCTACAAGATGTGGGCGGACAAAGTTGTGTGTAGCAGCGGTGTCAACAAGAGCATAACACATTTTACCATTGATAGAAATTGGAATGTGGATTAACTTACAGTTCTGGGCGCTGTTGATGCTGAGTTGGTGGAGTAGTTCCTGCTGTGGCGTCCAGTTCATGTCCGTTGTTGTGGCAGTTGGGGGGAGGGTGACGTCCGGCCGCCCCCTATCCCTGCTCCCCGTTTCCCGCTGGCGGTGGCCTTGCTCCACCTCCCGCTGGGCGCTCCGGTGCGTTGGGACACTCACTGTGCCAATGGTACATCTCGCGCAAGTGAATTGTCTATTATGCACGCTTCCCGCTTCATGTGGTGTTACACAGTGTGCATGATATTCGCTCCTACATGTCCTGCAGTTAATGTTGGCGCACCATAGGAAATTACCGCACTGTTGTCGCACTGTCATTGATGTTTGCACTTGTGGCAGGTGTTTACCTGCATTGCACTGACATGGTGTGGTTAGCAGGGGATTGCGGAATCCGGGGCTATCCTGTGGTCGCATACAGTCCCAGCAAAGTTCTGAGTTTAGCCCCAGTGATGTTTGTGCGACGGATGTCCTGCGTGCGTGGTTTGCCTGTTCAATTGCCTCCTGGAGGCGTACTTTCCCGTCTGTGCTGTCACATTGGCAAATTGCCCCCGTGCGTCCTAATTCACCAATGTTTGAATTGTCGACCGGCCTGACGCAGGCATGGCACAGTGTAGCCGCTAGTCCTCCCGAAGTTTGCATTTTTCAGCTGTGCTAGCCTCGCGCCTAGGTGTCAGATTTTCCGCGTTCGCGGCAGACCCCTTGTTTGCCCGACCGGTGGGGTGTTGTTTACCGGTCCGAGGACGGTTGGGGGAGGGGGGGGTGTTGTGCGTGCTGCCTCCCTCTGATGTCACGCTTCTCATATGCACGTGGCCCACCTGTCTCGCTTTGCTGTCTTGCATTTTGCACGCGTTTGCACACACACACACTGTCTCTTTTCTGTACTGTACATTCACTGTTGTTTATCCCAATAGTTTTTTTTTTTCACTGTCCCGTCACAGACTTGTACGCTGTGAAAAGTTTGTTTAGAATTTCACTCGACAGTCCACACACGTTCACATACCTGATGTTGCTGGCGATGTGTTGATATCACGTTGATGTTGCCCCACGTTGTGCGCCACTTGACGTGTGGTGAGAGCATCTTACTTACGCCCTGGAGGGTGCCGGCTGCTGCTAGTGACGGTCGTGGGTCTACCGCCCGTGTGGCGAGTCCCCTCTGTATCCTCCACGTCGAGATGTATGCTGTTGTGAGGCTGGAAAGCGGCTGGTTGGTAGGACTAGCTCCCGAAGGACCATGAAGTGGCCGTGGCCAAATAACTTACCCGCGTGAATAGGTTTCACCACTGATTTATTGCGTTATTATTGGCATACTGTATATCACACGTACGTGCCTTAAGTGGTTCCCACGTCTATAGCCGGTGGGTGGCTAACTCAGTAAACGCGGACACTAGTTACACGATGGTGTAGTTACGTTGGAAAGATAAACCCCTGGGTGCAAGAGCTTGCAGGGATACGACAAGATACGGTGATGGTCCAGGAGCCGCGAACATGTGGCCTACCTCCTACATTCCCGAGACAAGACTACTAAGCAATGTGCGCCCATTCCCCCTAGTAGCTGAGAGCGCCCGCCAAAACTATTCAGGTGGCTGCTTTAAGCATGTTGTGTTGAAGCTGTATACATACAATGACACTAAAATTTACATGAGACACAATTGAGCCCTTGGAGATGTTAACATAATTGAGTTTGCTGAAATTGCATAAATAAACTTACATAGGGAAATTAATTTACTTGTGCCTTCCGCTCCGGTTGTCTTGTTAAGCTGTCTCTCTAAGTCCGAGCTGGCACTGTTTATTATTCTAACACACGTAGAACGCTTGGATATAACACATTAATCACTATTCTTATTTTAAGTATAAAAAGTTGCCTACGCGTTGCGCGGTCTTTGTAGTCGTTAGGTTGTCTGTCTGGTCCAGCGTCGTTGAACAATTTTGAAGCACTTTACCTAATAAATTCATTTGCCCTAGTTGTGGGTGCTCAATAATTTACTAAAAATATTGAGATTGCCTCTCCATATTTACTTTGCCCTATCAACTCCCGCACTGTCTGCTTCAGGCAACATTCATTCCGGCATTTGTGCATGTCGTGATCAGTGACGGCGTAATGCTTGTAGTAATGACCAATGTCCCTTGTTTAGCTGGTGTTGGGGTGTGTTGCGGTGGTGTTACGTGGTTGTTTTACTTTAAATAGTAGCACTTATTTTGTGTTCGCTTGCTAACTACGTGGCCACATTAACTTGAGCGCTCAGTCGGTCCCGTCAGTACCGGGCGCATGCAGGGTGCCTTCCGAATGCCGCGTGCCGTTGTCGTGAATACTGCCAGTGATGCTGGTGTGTGTTGACGAACGGTCGCGATGCACGCATGGGCTGTTGAGCACACGTCAGTACCATCTGTTTATTGTCTCCTCCAGATTTGTATCATTCAACCATTTCAAACATTTCCTACGAGAAAAAGTTTTTTTTCCAGGGCAACTTGATTAGAATATGAGGCCAGGGGCAACGTAAATCTGAGCCTCTCTCTCTCTCTCTCTCTCTCTCCCCTTTTTTTAGTTACACGATAGTCTCTGCTTGTACGCCTTAATACTTTATTACATGTTGGCTGCATCATCATAGATCTGACTTCTGCAATGGATATCAGTGACATCTTTATATGCACTTTACATTAAAAATACTTTTCACAGAAACCATAAAGGTTAATGGGAACTTTATAAAGTCCATTTTTAATTGTAACTCCTTTAACTTATATTTTTGGTTCAAAAGTGAGGCCCTCTTAGAATGTGAGGCTTGGGTAAAAGCCACATTTCGCCACCCGCCTCCTTTTTCACTATTGACTAACACCTGGTTTTTTCTACATTGTGCCGGCCTCCATAGCGTACTCGGTTAGGTGCCGGTTTACAGTGTGTGAGACACTTCGTTTGAATCCTGGCTCAGGCATGGATGTTGTGTTGTTCTTACACCTCTCTTCACCCTCATCGGCTTTTACAACCTCTCACCTTTTTTTCTGTGGCTTTTAATTTTTCTTTTTAATGTCCTGGAACAATTTGTTTTGCAGTCATGAATTCATTGCACATACCAAACAAAATAAATTTCCATTTAGGAGCCACTGTAACCTGTAGTTACCATCCATTTCACAAACACGACACTGAAATGTTTGTTTATGACACATGTGCGTACCTGTCTCGCGCTGCAGAGAGAGGAAAGATAAAAGAAGGGAGGTTGGCCTGCTGAGTTTCATCGTGGCTTGCTAGCAACATTTAACCACACGTAACTTGCCAGATATTTTATGGTGGGGTTATTAAAGACTAAGTAGCAATGAGTAACTGTGTTATAAAAATAAACTGTTCTAAAATATATGGCAATGTATTCAAATTGAGCAGACAATTTTAGTATGCCAATTAACCAAAACATTATTCAATTAAAATTAATTTAGTTTTTGAAATTCTGTCTGAGTTATCCAATGTCCATGACATTGAAGTCTGGGTTATAGAGGGTTCACTATACTTTGGTAATCATAGCAGCTACAGGCAGCAGTATCGCTTCTTATGTTGTGTGAAGCGGAAGTGTCTATTGGTGTATGATGATACTGTTGTTTCTGCAAATATTGTTTGAATACCAGTAATATTTTATTGAATTGCATAGTAAATGTTCAAAACAGGCAGTAAGATGCATGAGGATTTGCTTAGGGAAGTCTGGAAAAATATACACGTAAAATCATGATAGCCAATTTTTCAAAAAAACTAAGTTATATGGTTTTGACTAATAAGCCAACTAATAAAAATTTTGCTAGTTACATAATATAAAGTACAGCATTTACTGTCTTGAAAAAATTAGAATATTATCAACCATTTTAAACAAAACTGTGAAATATTTGTGATATCTGCTCGCTTTTAGTCTTAAAAAATACTTATCATTTAAATAGTATAAACATCTGATCATGCATGGCCTTAAAATATAGTATTGGGTGGTTTAAACTATTCAAGAAGCATGTGAGTCTTCACAACATCAAGAACAAAGATGAGAGCACAAGTGTAAGATGCAGGCACAGCTTGCGAAATTCCTTGAAATCCTGACAAAAATATCAAGGCTGGAAGTTGAATATTTGCATGAGCAAATATTTTACACTGCTGTAACTGCTCTGTTTTATAAGTGGATGCCGCAACTGACATTTATTTCAAAGGATGAAAACTAACTCTCTGTGCCTAGATTCAAGATCGCAAAATGTATATAATTCACAGAACTTGTGGACATTTAAGAAAATTAACCTGTGTAAGCTGCCAGTAATCTGGAAATCTTATCTCCAAAGTTGGGTTGCATGTGTGCTGCACGGAGATTGGTTTAATAATAATTTTCTTCCTAAGGTAAATAAAGGAATCCCATTTAAAGTTGATGCTTCTTTTGGCTACCCAGAAGAGTTTCACAACTTTCTTCTTAAAGCATGCAGTTAATTAGTGAACATACTTTATATAACCCTTTTCATTGTTAAGGTACAGAATGTGACACTCAGTCAAAATTGCATCTGGTATATGGTACAAAAATTTACTTAACACTTGTACAATGTGTGTATTGGAGAGCGTTGATAACTTCCCCCACGAAAGTTACGAATCAGCATAGACATTCTCAGTGCACTTGAATGTGCCAGCACCATTTCTACTGTGCGTAATGCTTGTGAGCATGTGTGAGTGCCGTGACAGACAAGCCACGTGCGATATTGTTAAGTTTCCTTTAGGCTGGTTTGGCCCGCGTGCTGATTGTCGCCCTGCTGTCACAGAGCTAATAATTGTGATAAACTTTGCACATTTTAAAACGATGTTTACAGTATTTTTTTTGTTGTATGTGTATCACATTTGCTGTCTTCACATTCTACAAACAGACTTGCTGCTTCTAAACATTACACTTTACAAAAATATTTGTTTCTTTTGAAGTTGCATTTGAGAATAGTATGTATGATCAATTTACAGAAGAATTGAGTTACGTAATCGACTGAAGATCATAACCCTTATGTAACTTGTTACCTTACTGTATAGTACATGGTTTCTTAGATAATTTATGCAAACAATAAATGTTTAAATGACCATAATTTCAATATTATGAGCAAACACTGTGTTGATGGGATTAAAATGCAAGTAACTTGATTAAGTTCAATGCACGTACTGAGATAAAAAACATTCAGAAAAATTATACCTCTAATGTTTCTTGTAGATAAAAAAGTTTCAAATAACCACTTTGTAAAGCTGTGAACATGGCAGGAACAAATATTTAAAACCTATGGAAACTACATAATGTGTATGTGTACCACATTTTATTTTGTTCTGAGGAATTGAGGAAAATTGATATCAGACAAATCATCGTACGAATTAATACCAAGTTTCCTCATGTGTGTAATATTAACAAAAGAATGTGTAAAAATGTTTGCCATTTTGACAACATGTACACGCATAAACAAAAAGGTTAAAGTTAAAGTCACCCTACTAAGTACTATATGTATGCTGAGTGTGATGGAATTTGGAATTATAGTACCGGAGATAATCCATGTGATAAAAAATGTTTAAGTGGCAATTATTTTGAACATATGGATACATCTTGAATAAAATACATAAAAGTCTAGTCAGTTTGCTTAGTACTGTGTGTTTACTGTGTCTGCCAAATTTAATGACATTTAGATCATATGTTTAAACATGTTTAGGGGGGACACACCCATGAACATACACTAAACACACACACTCACAGAGAGACAAACAAGAAGGTGATATGGTAAGCTTACTTTTCCTTTGGAAAGTAGGTTAAAAATTATTTAAATTCTCTGACATTTGGAAACTTATTTAGTAATGGTCATTACAGAGAATATACATCATAAAGTACACACTTTTAAATACAGAAAAAATTACACGAAGCAACGACACAGTGAAACAAATAGTCTACAGTTCGAACAGTCTTGGATGCCGGGGAGGTCTTTTCTGTTCTAAAAATCTTGCAGACTCTCATTACTATAAACATTAAATTTATAAATAAATATTAACTTCTGCATTGTAATATAACTTTGGTAAACTTCTTGGTTATCAGTTTCATAGTAACAACGTTTAATGTTTGCTACTGGTGAAAATATTATGTTTAGCATCTTGTGTGTAAGTTGTGTTTGTTTGCTCAGTAACAACTAATTTTTTTTTAAAATTGGTTTCAGTAATATACCAATTATTTGTAGACAGTTTCCTCAAACGGAGTACAAATATTCAATTACATACAATTTTCCTGGGCAAAGTTTTTTACTTTCCAGTCTGAATGTAGATAAATTACCTGTGTGGAGCACACGGACCATTTGGAATTTTACCCAAACCAGTATCAGTACATTGAAATATTTTACAAAAAGTAACTTGTACGAATAATCTAGGTTTCCTTGGTCATATTACTAGGTTATCTCGATCAGCACAAATTAGTTGAGTTGTGATTAAATGCATGCAAGTCATTGTCTCAGTTCAATTTTAAAACATAAGTAAATTTCACTAAGATAAATTTGTAAATGCATTGAGTTCGAATTTTGCTGTACTATGTCTGACTATTTAAAGAGTGACAAGTTTTGTTATTAGCATTTTGAAAACTTGGTAGCTTACAAATTATCATATTGCCCCTCTACAATTTTGCCTAGCATAAATATTAACATATACAAGTTTAAGTTTGTAAGAACAAATAATTGTGCAATTATAGTGAAATAAATATTTCTCAAGAAGCCACTAAAATATTTACTAATCTCGTACTGTTACATGTATGTTTTGTTTTGTAATCTCAAGTATGTCACAGAGTTGCCTCTAGTAATTGCACTATAACTGAATTTATGAAAAAAAATTTGGGCACCAATTTGATGTTTCAAAATAGTTTTTGTATTTATGAAAATAAGTTTAAAGTGAATAAACTCTCCAAGCTTATGTAAAAAATTGTTTGCTCTCTTGTTATTCATGTTAAATTTCTTATTAAGTGTCAAATTATAAGAAGTAACTCCAAAATATAAGATATTAATTTTGTTTACATCCTGTGAAGCAAAAAACATTTTAATAACATTGTGGTATATCAAATTTTATTTTATTTTGTGACCATATGTTGATTATCAAATAACTCAATACAGTATTTTGTTCAAATAATTCAACCTAGTCGTGTTCAATATTGATATAACTGTCATATTGCTGATGCTATCAAATCAAGTTGTTTACATATCAGCAAAATTACCATGCATACAAAAAGGAACTCAGTAGAACCTTGTTAATACGTGATGCACTGTTTCGGGAATCAGGTATTTCGGGACAATTTTAGAAATGTCAAAAATACACGCACAAAAATGCAAAATGACAGTGCATGTAATTAGCGGCTCACGGGCCGGCAAACAATCTCTGCAACCTGGCAGTCTTATGTTTATTGTGTGGCTTGGAAGAAAGGAGAATGGTGTGGGTTGAAAGAACGACAATACAAGGGGGAGAAAGGTTGTGTAAGAGATGCGGGAGGGAGGAGGTGGAAGTGGATTGTAAGGGAGTGGGAGGGTCGCAGCAGCCAATCTTGTTGTGGTGTAGCGGAGAGGAGGTATTCTTGACTGTGAAATGAAAGGGGGGCGGGCCGAGTGGGGTAGTAAGCGGACAGTGTGCACACTCAGCTTTACCTTGCACTCGGCTAGTGTTTCGTATGAAGCATGATTTTGTTGTCTACACCATCACCCACTGGCTCCCCCTTCTCTTCTTTCCATGTACCGTACTGGTACAGTTAATCCTTTGACCATTATTACGCCTCCAATATTTTCTTTCGGCGTGAAAACTCAACCCTCTATCCAATAAGTCAGCACACTTTTACATGAGACAAAGTTCAGAATTTCTGTACAGTCATTCACAGTCATTGTGCTTTAACTTCAACTTGCATTTTCTTTTATAGATTATTGATAAAGCTTTTCAATTATGGCTTTTTATCATACATTTTACTGCAGCTTTAATTATGACAATTATTAACAACTATTCAGACATGATCTTTATGAGATGAGCAGCTAAAGGAAGACTTCGGATTTTGCTACAAAGTACGAGATCATAATACAACAGAAGGAAAGGGCCGGCAGATGCTTCTGCTGCCTGTGCGACCACTCAGCACTAACAGGAAATGTTAAGATAAGGAGAGGAGGTGAGCTATCTTTCTTGCTTTGGGAAGACGAGATGCTGTGTCCGAGATGACTCATCACTGCTGAAAGTAATTACCGGCCATAAAACTGAACGTGTTCTAGGCTTGAGGACATCGGAAAATCTTGTTGTAGTAGAAAAGAAAGAAAACACATTACTGTGTAGATGTGCTGGCTTGTTGTTTATGGCCCCGGTTATCACAATTTATTTTGAGTTCTGAGTTGTGTAAATGCCTGCCTTCTTTTTGAATGTCTAAGAGATGAAAATTCTTTCAGTGTCATTATCATACAGTGCAACATGAGCTTGCACTGTATCAAGAAGCAGTGAATCTTTGTTTAGAGTGAGATGCAAAGAGAAGCTGGCTCAGACAGAAGTAAATACGCCTGTGTGTTTGTACGCGCATATGTGGCATGCTGATGAATGCGATAGGAATTTACTTATAAAGGAAGAGGCCAATGAGACAGACAGTGTAGGAATAGAAGCACTGTCGTTGCATGTGCCTGCGTGACACATAAAAAAGTAGCAACCTAGAAGCCTACAGTGTTGCCATGCTTCAGCAGTAGAATAGTAGTGAACATGTTGGGCATTATCTTATGGAATACATACCTTTCTTGTATGTGTGTGTACCTTTAAAGTTTTTCTTAATGTGCTCATCAGTAACATTTGTAAATACAGTAAATTGGTTTTTATTTACTTGTTACATCAGCACCAAGGCATAGCGAATTCTGGATCTATAGTATTTCTTGGCCTTGACCTTCATACACAGGCTGCATGCTGCAGCCACGTGTCTGGCAAGCACTTCTGAACTTTTAATGGTTAATCCGTAAAATGTGGTAATCCGTGAATGTCTTGGTCCCGACCACACGGATCAACAATGTTCTAATGTATTTATAATATGTTTAATTCATAGTAATTGCTTACTAGAAAATTAGTATGCCATCACAAATTTATGTGAGTAGTACTTGGATCTGATAAAACTGGTGTCTGAGTGCTAATGAGTTTCATAATAATTGTAAAGTGAATCTATGTTATCTATAAAATACTGTATTTGCCCATTTCCATTTCTGCATACACAGTATATTTTAAAAACGTATCCCACTCTGTAATTTTTTAATAATATGTCATCCATGATTGTTGAGAACTACTTTAGTGTGTTTTACTGTGTGTTTTGATTTTTCTTATGGCTATGATCCATTATTTAACCTGTTTTTGCGATGATTATCTTTTGAATACCAAATGAGAACAGATATTAAGAAACTGTTGCACAGTTTTGCAAAAACAGTGTTAACAGATTTTTATAGACAAAATACAAAAAGGTTTAATATAATTATGCAATTAAGATTATTCTAATTAATGATCAAATATGACGAATCTATAAAATTATTTGTTTGGAAAAAATTATACTACATAGTAAAAACCTAACTTTGTAACAGTTTTTCAATGTCTGCTCTCCTTTAGAAATAAAAAATAATAATTAGTTTGAAGGCAGTAGAAATGATGGACCATGTCTGTAAACTGCATGCATGCATGTGTGTGCTTGTAGATGTGTATATATTAATAGAAATTTACTAACAGATTTTTGTAAAACTGGCTGGAAAAATGATGTAATAAAGTATTTTTATTGATTTTTTTCCATCAATCGTCAAAATAAGTTTTTCTACTTCTGTTAAGCAGCTTTTGTCTAGTGCTTGTTTGTAAATTATTCTTGATAGTTTCAACATTTTTGTGACTTATTATTCTCAAGACATTGTAATATAGTTCTGTGAATATTTTTAATTACTTTTTTTGCAGATCCCTATTTCAATTCATAAGACTGATGAACTAGGATTTGGTGTAAATAGAATGGCGGATATGTCACTATTACCCGAAAATCAAGTATGTATTTTTATTAATTAATTAATTCATTCATTCATTCATTCATCCACCCATCAATCTGTTCTGTACATCCTTATGTCCATCCAAATACCCACCTACGTTAAGGGACTTTGAGAAGGTCTTGTTTGGTAGGTAATTTATGATTAATTTGGTGTCGTTATTGCAAAACTGAGGACATTCGAAGTATCTAATAAGATTTGTTTTTTTTTATTTACTCAGTCAAAACCTTGGTTAATGACAGGAGTTTTAATTCAGAATGAAATAATGTTGGTATTTGTATAGCAGTGATTATAACTATAACAGCAAGTGCCTTAACATGATATCAAAAATAATTGGGAAAAGGTCCATAATAGTGAGATTGGTCGGCATTGACAGTGAAATTCAGAATTTTGCCTGATCTAGCAGACAAGGACTGTTCTAATTTTTTTTTTATCACCCATTAACTAACTTTATGTTGGGTAAATTATGTTATGAGAATTATGTCTTTTCATTTTATCGCTAGTGTAATTAGTTTGGAAGACTGTTGCAAGAAAATTTACTATGTAGCTAGAGTATTTGTCGGGGGTCTGTTGTACTTTGTGTAAAATTTTTTTTTTGCTGTGATGAGACTGTAATATATATATATTTTTATTTTGATGTGGTCCTAGATATTTTTCTGTTTGATTTAATATTGTCATTAAGTTCTTGTTTCCATCTTATTTTGTAAAATTTTTAAGTGTTTTCTTATCTTGTCTTTTTGTAGTTTGTAAATGCAGTTTTTTCTGTATTATCCATTATTTTTTCTGGATTAACTGCAGAATTCCTTGTTAACTGCTATTTTGCTTCCAACTAAATTTGGTTTTATACAACTTGTATTTTCTGCTTTGAAATATTACAATTTTTTGTTCTATGACATTGTGCTTCACTGTACTTTATAGCCTGTTAATTCTCCTATATTTGTTTAAGAATTTTCATAGGTTAATATATTAAAATGTCCCTTTAATTGTTAATGACCTAGACAATTTTAGAACTTGGATTTGTTTCTGATCAGATTTTATGTCATCGGCAGCGAAAGGAATACCTTGGATCTTGTTATGGACAGAGTGCAGTGATATGCAATGTGTTTAAGAGTAAAATGATACTTGACAAATCTTTAGTTTTCATGCCCTTGTTTCCAAACATGTTAAAAACGTCGTGATGCCAAGGTTTACATAGTGGAGTGCATTCATATTAAACTGCCTCTGAACAGTGCTAGGCAACACTCTTGAAATTTGAGCTCAACTCAATTTCTTTTAAAATACAGTGCGCTAAGCTCCACGTAAAGTTCCTTTGGATGAAAGAGGTAGCTTACACTAAAAAACTCTTCTTTTCTAGATCTTAGCTCATTTTGATTTCCCTTAGTAGACTGTTAGTGATAGTAAAAAGTTGTTATTTAAATGTTAAGTGACATATTCAGTTCCATTACCTTAATTAATTTTCAACACTATTAGGGATAGTTTATTTATGTTGAAAATTATCTTAAGTAAAAGCTGCATTTTAAAATATTAAATACAGTATATATATTTCACCAGAAATTAATATTTGAGGCCACTCTAAAATATTTTTACTGGCTGTTTTTTTTATTAGAGAGATTTGAAAAGTTCTCATTTTACCGTCAGCAGCATATTTTTCAATATGTCTGAAAAAATGTACATCCATTCTGAAAATACATTTTAAACATATGATTTTAGTTTGTGGGAAAAGTCAAAAAGAAAAAGAATAGCTTAATGAGTTTGGTAAGGTATATTTTTTTAAATCTGAAGTAAAGTGTTACTAGTGGTTTTAGATTTATAGAAATTAACCACATAAATATTTGAAACCTATTTTAATGACAAGATTTATTTATTTTTGTTTAATAATAACAAATTTGACAGTTGACACAAGGCATGTTAGCTGTGCATACAGTGGACAATATCTTATCACCTTTCAGTTATTAGAAAATTTTCTGTTTTTACTGTTTCATAATTTAATTTATGAAAGCAACACTGCTACAGTAATTTACATTTGTGGGTTTTGTTTTTCTAACATCAGATATGTACACTTTGCATGTTCTTAGTGTGTGTAAATGAAAGGAGGTGGGGAAGTGGGGAGTTGCTCACACAGCCAATTTTATCTTGCCAATGACTAGTATCGCTGGCATAAAACCTGTCTCAGCTCATGTTAGAAGATAATAGAGTGAAGAGAGGACATGACAGTAGAGAGAGGGGGTGTAGGATGCAGTATTTTGTGCACCACTAAAATACTTCACATCTTACCTTCAAATTGTAAGTACCCCCTTCCCTTTGTGGCTAAGCCCTTCCTCTCCCTCTCTTTTTCTCTGCCAGTTTTATGAAATGCATTTCCATACAAGCTTCCTGTCTACAGTCTTTCGGCAGTCTTATGAAATGCATTCACATACATGCCTTCCCCTCTCCTGTCTTTCGGCAGCTTGCAGCTATCAGAGACCAATATTTAACTGTCCTACCCCTCCCATATCACCACAACCTCATGACCACATGCAGGAGGGGAAGTGTGGTGATATAGCTGGGCAGACTGTTAGAGAGAGAGCAGGGAAGCGCCAATGTCACATTTTCATGCTGTTTGCTCGAGATTACAATGCGAAATGAGGACTGCAAAAGTCGTGCTCATTTGAGCTGTTGCCACAAATTAAGGAGCAAAGCTCTAGTTCTCTCAGAAACTACTAAATTGAAAAGGAGCCAAGCTCTGTATTATTTAATCTCTGAAAAAAAAAAAAAAAGACTGCATTACAAGGAGCCTGCTACTTTGAGTTGCTCCTTCCAGCCTCTGCCTCTGACATAAATAATGCAATGAACTTTATAAATGAATGTACAAAAAATTTAAAGTTTTATGAATGAAAATATGCCCAAGAAGTATAAATAAAAATGTCTCGTTCACCATATGTAAACCAGCATAATATGGCATGGCAAATAAAAACACAAATACTGTATTTTATCGCAAATAAGTCACACATTTTATTTTGAAAATTTTCGTTAAAACAAGGTTGCGACCTTATGTGGAAAAAATACTGAAGGTGCTGAAAAAAAATATTAAACTTGCGTAAATTTACTTTCAAACCAAACTGTATACATATCACGGAAATACTAAAATTATTTATTTAAAGTCATTAACACACACACACATATATATATATATTTTTTTTTCCCATGGCTTTCTTTGCCACTGTCACAATCTATTAGGCCTGATGCTGGGTACAATTTCTTAAAATCTGAAAGCAAGAAAATTACTTGTATGTATTATGTGTGTCACGTGTTTAATCATCATTCAATTCAATAGCACTACGAAGGATGGTTGACTTACCTGGGACCATAATTAATCATAATTACTGTCTTCGTCGTCGGAAGACTCAGAATCGACACTTCCGCCATGACTACCAATTGAAAGATTGCTGTTGTTGCCATATGTCGTCATCTTCCGTGCCGTAGAGCAAGTTGGAGATCCCAGTCTTCTTAAAACTTTTCTCTACGAGTACGTTCAAGATCGTGACCAACTTATTGCCACCCATTCACAGATTTGCTCTGGCGACGGCCGTTTCACTCACCATGTTGGAATGTGCTCACACTCTGTATTAATCATCCATTCCCCATACAGACGGTGCAAATTATCTTTGAAGGGTTTGTTAATACCCACATCCAGCGGCTGAAGGATGGACATGAGACCACCTAGGATTATAACCAAGTCAGTTTTCCTCTAGTTCATCAGTTTCTTGACTGTGTCCATCAAGTGGCCTAGAAAACTGTGCAGCACTAATAAGGCTGGCTGCTTAAGCATTGTTCCAGGCTTGTTATTCCATACACTTTTCCCTAGTCTTTCATCAATTCTTCGTCCATCAAACCTTTATTTTGTATGTGCATGTAAAGACCATGAAAAAACTTGCCTTTGTAAGAGTTTTCCTTTTGAATTTAACATATGGTGACAATTTACACCCATCTGCAGTAATTGCCAACACCACTGTGCACCTTAATTTTTCGTTGCCAGTCGTCTTTACCAGTACACTTGAGGTGCCTTTTTGTGATGAGGTATGGTTTCTAGGCATATTGGCGTTGCTTATCTGAGAAAATGTGTATGTAGTAGATTTTCTCTTTTTTGTCACGTATTTGTGGAAGTCCACAACCTTGTCACTATAGTCTGCACAACAAAACCAATGAAAGCTTTTAAGTGATTGTTACAATATTATTTTATATTGTACAGTTTCCCGTGCTTTCTTCTGCAACATCTCATATGAAATAGTACACCAATTATTGTGCATCTCGCATATGTACTGAAGCACAGCAATGTCACTTTCTGGAAACTTGCCATGCTTTGCCTTCCAAAATAACTTTCTCTTCAAGCTTGTGTTTTCTAGCTCCAACTTACGCTTCCTCCAGTCCCGCACCAACTTTTCATTCACACTATATTCTCGGCCAACCGCTAAATTTCTGTGCTGCTCCGCAAACTAAATCACTTTTATATTTAAAACCTGTTGTATACATGCTTTGCCAACCCATCTTGCAACTTTGTTTTGGCATTTACTAATACAAAATGTGTTTACTGTGTACTGCACGACGCAACTGTGTGGAATGTTGTAGTAAGGCTTGACAACACTGTGGCCTGTAGCAACACTTGGCATCACCGCTTGCTTGCAAAGTCAAATAAATCAGTGTATAGGGATACAGATCCTTATCTCACATGACTTTGGACAAGTAAACATACTGTATAACAACCATACAGCTGCCGCTCGACCTCTCTTTATGTACAACATTGACAAAAATGGAAGTGCGACATGTAAGAACCAATATTTAATTTTTACTTCTGTAAGACAATAATGTTTTGTTTATTTGTCAGGGTTGGTTTATGTAAATTTCTAAATTTCGTTTCATCGGTGTATGGCAACGTTCTCCATGCCGAGTGTTAATATTGAAATTGCAAAGTGGAAAAATAAAGGTTTTGAAAGGTGTAATATTAACCATGCAGTACATGTTTTATAGTGATTAAAAAAGATTACGTAGTAATTATCAAAATGATTTGCTTCATGTTTCCTTTTAACTTTATGAGAGAACATTTATTTCAGCCATAATTTTGCAGGAAAGAAATAGATTGGGAAATACTGACATGCAGGAAGATTCAACAGCAGGAATAAGAAGGACTACAAGTTACATATCTACGTCAGCTAACTGATCTGCAAATTTTTAATAGCTTCACGTAAACTGAGACCATAACCTCTCATGGAATATTAACATGAGCTGTTCTAAATGACTCACACTCACAAAATCACTGGCCGTGTTCTTACATGTAGCCAATACCTTGTCCTTGGAACATTTAAATGTTAACACCTTGTTTACATTTTCTCTTAGTGTGTAAAGTTAAATGTGCACATGCAATAAAATAAAAGTACATGTTTCTCAAAAATACTGCCAATTTGCTAATTTGACAAATTTGCGGTAAGGTAACAAAGTTGAAGCAAATCCCTAAACATGATTACGTCGTGACACTGTCATTCAAACTCTCGTTCACATCAAATTCACATTTGCACCTAACCAAACTCCCATTTAACTGGGAAAACACACAAGCACTAATTTTGGTATTTTCTTGCGCCGGAGAACGAGACATAGATAATTGCAGAGCAGGCTGCCCTTAATGAGCAAACGGGCATAACTTCTTCCTAAGATGTGTGACTAAAATTCTGAAGTTTCATACTTGTAACAGCTTGCCAAAATCAAAGGAGGGTAATCTAAACCTCCCGATGCACTGCCCGGTTCCTGACGTCTTCACTCGTCACCACTTCATGTGACAGTGAAGTTATAAAATTGCAGTCAGGAGTTTAGAACTAAGAGGAGTACTATACTCTAACCTTAGTAAAATACTTGAATACCGAAGGCAATTCACTGAACAGCACAATGCTTAAATTGGATTTATTTGCTTGGACATACTCCATTGTGAAATTACAGACATTTAAAAGAAAAATAAAAATGAAAAAATAAAAATAAGACAAGAAAACATAAATAAGCAGAGTATGCTTTAGTAATCCGGATACATACACAACATGAAATTCCAAAACTGGAATCTGTTCAGATAAAACAAGGAACAAACAGAAAATAAAAGAAATAACAAAAATATAAAATAAGAAACCTAAGTTGACACGCGACACAACGATGAGCCGAAACAAAAACACAAACAGAAAATACAGCAAGTGACACAATGATGTGACTAAACAAAACACAAAGATGTCAGACACACACAGAAAAAACAACAAACAACACAAACAATGGGTAGAAATAAAACACAGTAGTTTTCCAAACGGTCAGTATGAACGACGTTTCGGGAACTGGAATCTGTTCCCGTCATCAGGTAGACACACAGGGTTCAGTAACACGAGTGCGACTGATGAGGAGACTGGAAAAACCATGGGTTTATATAGGGTAAAGCCCCTAATCGTGCTCAGCAAATGGGAGACGAGCTGTCTCCTGATTGGTCGCGCAGCATGTATTGACTTTGATTGGTTGTGGTGGGTTGAGTGTTTGTTTTTATTTTGTGATGTAAATTTGTTTCTCTTTTAATCAATGGAATCCACATATTTTTAATTCAATGCTCTGTTGACTGAAAATGTTGCTATTGCTAATAATAAAGGCTGATTCTTTTATTTATCTTTTAATTTTGTCAGTTTCCTGCGTAAGTGGTTTAGAGTCTTCCCAAAGGATTTTATGGCTATTTTCCCATGCATGTTCGGCCAGTCTAGATTTTAGCAATTGTTTTTATGTTCTTTAATGCGGGTTGATAGAGGGTATCTGATATACACAGTTGTGTGTTTGTAGTTTTTCTGTGGCTGGTTTCACCCTTGTAACCATACTTTTAATGGTTGCTTTAGAACAGAATACTGTTCGAAGTCCGTATTTGTTTCCTAGACGTCTTATTTTATCAGAAAGACCTCGAACATACAGAATAACTAGGGTTCCTGACGGCTTTTCTGCTTCTGTGGGCTTAAGTGTTCTGTTAGGTTTCAGATGCTCTTTGATGGTGTTTGATGGGTAACCATTGACTGTGAGTTCTTTTATTATTTGGTTGTGTTCTTCATCTACGGATTTCTTGTTGGAACAAATAATCTCAGCTCGGTTGGCTAGTGTGCGAATTATGCCAGTTTTTGTGCTTTAGGGTGGTTGGATGCAAAATGTAGGTATTGGCCTGTATGTGTAGGTTTCCTGTATACTTTGGTTTCCAGGCTGCTGTTTTCCCTGCTAACTAGTATGTCCAAACAAGGCATGCTGCCACTGGTTTCTTTCTCATAGGTGAACTTTATTGATGGCCTCAATGAGTTTATTAGAAAGTTCACAAATTCCTCCAGGGGTTTCAGGTCCGTGTTGCAAGATAGTAAAAGTGTCGTCTACATAACGAAGCCAGAATTTTAGGAGGGCTATTGCTTTGGCTAAGTGCTTCCTCCTCAAAGTTCTCCATGAATATGTTCGCCATGAATGGTGAAAGTGAAGAGCCCATTGCCATGCCGTCTGTTTGTTTGTAGAAACTTTCATTAAACTGGAAAAATCTGTGCGCCATACGTTCTGATATTGTAACATATTGGTCTGGTACATAATCTGCTACCGTTTTTGCTACGGGAAATAGAACATGTTCTATTAGCAAACCTGGTGCGAAATCTCACTCTACCAGGCCAAATCTGCTTCCGTTTCTGTGACACCAGCCACTTTAGCAGCTGTTATGGCAGACCTTACACATGCTGTTATGGAATCAGATAAGTTACCATGTAATATTGGCTTAACCCATTACCCCTGTGTACCTCTGCCAAAACGAATGAGGACACGTAAATACCAATGATCTAAAAATATAAGTTTTACATTGTGTAAAGTATACTTTTCACATTATGAAAAATATATTACCTATGCACTGTCGATTATTTTTAACAATTTGAACTTGTGGTAATCACAAGTGCAAGTGAATAGTGGAAATGAAATATTTTTCTTTAATCACATTAATAGAATGAATTTCTTTAGTAGTACAACAAATGATAAATATTGCTGTTGTTAGGCATCATATTTCGGAATGTTTCTTAATTTTTACTAGCGTAATATATTTCGAAACAGGGAAAATAGGAATACTCTGTACGTCTAATTTCACGGATATGATTTTGTGAGTGTGAAATGTCATGTGTGAAAATTGGAATAGTTAAAGTTATTTGTACTATTGAATACCATAAATGCCTACTACAGTTGAATTTAATAACTCGAGTCATAAAATTGTGATTTCGATAAATGTATATTCTAAGCAGATCCATATTGCAAAAAAATTACTGCAGTGGTATGTGAGACCTTCTTTGAGATAATCATACATATAGTATATTTACATGTCATTTTTAAAACTTATTAAGAATTGAACTCCAACTGAGAACGATACCTGCTTATATGCTAAGTGCGGATATGATCGACATCAATTTTAGTAAGCTGGGAGAATTTGTTTATTTGTAAAATGTTTAACCTGAAATTAGGTATGTTGGCTGAAGTGATATAAATAAACATAACTTACATTTTATTTTTCATTCTGTTGTATTAGTAGGCCTACATTACAAAAAGAACTGAACAAGGAGATACAGTAATTGAATAGAATTTTTTCCTGATTCCTGCTGTAACGGCTGTAAAATTAGTATGTAAATTTCGTTTAAAGTGCTAAGACATATATAAAAGAATATTTTCTGAAAAGAATTATGTTTCTCCAATACTTGTATTTTATGTCTACTACAAAGTTAACAATTTCAGGTTCATTTTAACCTTATTTATTTAGGGAATAATACCTCTTAACAGCACAGTCCTTAGCTACCTGTTAGAACACTGGCAGGGTTTTAAGCCATTTGACCTTGGTCACATTGAAACATCGCAGTTATGCAACAAAGCAGGTAAAAGTTATGTCCCCTGACATCAGCGTTAAATAGGGAGTGTACTGTATAGGGGAAGTTTTATTTCAAAGTAACCATTAAACACATTAGGTTACAAAATCCTGTTAACGAGCTCCCGACCATGTTAACCAAATACAGTACCGTTGAACGAACAAAGGTGATTTTGTAACCAAGTGTTTACAACAAAGTGATGAACAGCAGCACAAAAATGCTTTGTTGAAACCATGGCATTTCAAATAAATATGCCTGATGAAAAAAATTGGTTGAAAGGCATTTACAAAATGGTTGTCAAAAGTTTCTTCACTCATGGAAGTTGGATGTCAAAAGTTTCTTCACTCATGGAAGTTTGTTTTTTAATTTAATCCTCATACCTCCATCTGCAGCTAATTTATAATGGATTTAGTGACACGTATAGTTGGTTATCACATGTACATTTTTAAAATTGGAAATGAGTGATGTGTGTTTGAGAATATTACTTATTTGTTGATGCAAACAACATAATTATTTAAAACAAAATTTATTTCTGAAATATGTGTACAACAGTTTCGTTCTCATTAAAGTGAATTATGTTAATAATTTATTTTGCAGTTAGTGTGCATATAATAAAAAGTATAAATGCCACTAAAAGTAACATACCTTACTAAAAACAGTCATTTAACATAAATTTTAAGCTTCGTAATGAAACTATTTTTCTGTTAGCAGCATGACATTTGCAGGTCATGAGTAGCAATTAAAAGATATTCTGAGTTTGGAAAAAAAAGTAGGACTACATTATACACGGAAGAGAAATACACCTGCGAAACTATTGTGTGTGGGAATGTAACAGCATAATTAATCTTGTTGAATTCAATTTTCAGTGGTAATGTAATATTATAAAACTGATACTTAAAACTGTTTTGATGTTTATCGTAGCCAGGTGTTTTTCTTTGTAGTAAATTCAATAAATTAATTTTATTAAACAATTGCTATGTCTTAAAACTCTCATAAATAAATGAATTTCAAAAATTAGAAACTTAAAATATGAGTAAGAAATAGTTTGGCACGAACTTTATAGACGGGCCTATCTGTATTACTATTTAAACAGGTTTCAATAACTTCTTGAATTTATAAACTTATCAAATCTTTTAATGTTTGAGTAATAGATAAATGAGTACCTTTAAAAACCATGAGAGGTGTGCAGTTAACCCATGCAAAGCCATCCCAGAACATTATTCCATCACCTACCTTTTGCACACGTGGCAGACTTTCTTGAAGGCAGTTGTTGTTACCAAGGTGCCTCTAAACACATAATTTGTGATTGTGAAAAGTCAGATAGACATGACAGTTAGTAGTAAATAAAAGTTCACCAATACTGGGGTGTTTTTGCTGCATGATTTCCCTCCCATCTGTGGCTGCCTGCAAAGTGTTGTTGAGTGTGAAGGAAAAATTCTCCAGTGTCATATAGAATGCTAATTCACTGCATGACATGTGATAACCTGTAGCTCCCACTAGCTCAGAATTCAATGCTGAGGCACTCTGCCCTGATTTCTCGTAGACAACAGTCTTAGATATTAATAATCACTTATAGTTGTCGAAGTTGTCAAATCTGGATACTAGCCAAGACCCCAATAATGTTACCTGTCCACTGTAACCTACTTCACGTCAACACTACACAACTTTGCTTCCTTTCACAAATTGAACAATTTGCCTGGTTGACAAGCTTTCTTCATATTATGTGATTTTGTGGACCTGGCCTGCCATTAATAGTGTCGTTGCTGTAAAAGATGTTTATTTCATTTTCCTCAACCTGCCTGTCATTCTTCTTTGCTGGTACTTCTACGTCACATGAAGTTCAGGAAGCTAATAAGGTGGATGTTTGACCCATACCTGGAGCAATGTACAGCTATCAGTATGTTAAAGTTCAATGTATAGTATGGTGGTGATGTTTTCATTATATGCAAAATAGTTTCCTCAGTAGCTTGTACCATGTGTAAGAAAACAGAAGCCACTGTACTGTTAAATGATTGATTTTTAAAATTCTGGAGGACTTCAATATTTTGTGTTATTTATGTATCTCAGTGATTTACAAGAAATTCATGAATATAATGATTAATATTCACGTGTCGTTAAAATTATACTGTCTATGCAAAAGCTACAGACACACAAAATTTCCTATAAACACAGACTAACTCCGGCTGGTGATTCTATGTGAAAAATAAAACAGAAAATATACAAAGCATTTTGTACATTACCATAATATTAAGGGAGTAATACGCTTTTGAAAATCAAATTTGAAAACATTAATTTCTTCTCAAACTGAAAACATATCTATGTAAAATAACAATGCTCGGAATATTAATTTTTTGGTAATGCGGCCAACAAAAACGGCATAAACTCTCTACCCTTACAAAATAAAAGAGATAGCCACAATTAAAAGCATACAACTTTTGTCATCACTCAAATTTTTTTACGTTTCAAGGTGAATTATTGAGTAATGTGGCCTGAGTAATGAAAATGGTCCTAGTGTAGCAACTGTCCAGAACTCACTGTTTTCACGCAAAAGAATATTGAAGATTGGGGGTGGTAATATAGAGTTTCAATCATAAGCAACACCACATTTATGTGTGTTTGTTTTATTCTGCTGCACTTCACAGACAATGTTAGACATTAATTTTATATATCTTGTACCTTACCATAAATAGCTCATATAACCTTAACTAGCACTTGGTTCCTGGCTTAATTTGTGCACGTGTGTTTTGAAGGAAAATGATGAAAAGGGGAAATAATCCAACTTTATTATAATATATGTTAAACTGTTCAGTATTTGCAGCTGTGGTTATTTTTAAAGCAAAATTAAACACTATTTGCATGGTTGTTTACAAAACTTGTAGCCAACAGTCACCATATGCAATTACTGAACTTTGCGTCTGTCTGTATGCAAGTTGTGAACATAACTTAACAATGCAGTAAAGCACTGAGTCACAAAAGGGCCATGTTCTTGAGTCTGTTACATAACTTATATTTTTCATTAATCGACAATATATGCTGTACTGTAAGTTGCCAAGTTATGTAAGGGTTACGTTCTTAAGTCCGTTACATAACTTAATTTTTCCGTAAGTTGATCATATGTACTGTTCTTTAATGCAACTTCAAAATAAACAAATATTTTTTTAAATTGCAATGTTTTACGAACAACGAGGGTTTGTAGGACCTAAAGGCAATAAGGAAGATGTAAATAAAATTAAGTGAATACTGTAAACACCCATGTAACACACAACATTTTTCAGAGTCATTAGCTCTGCAATGCACAGGATGTGCGTGACCACAAAGTGACAATCTGTGCATGGACTATGCCAACATGGCAGAAGACTTGACAATGCAGCACGTGGCTTGTCTGCCATGGCACTCACACACACACTCACATGCACTCACGCACAGCATACATAATACATTTGCCTGCCCAGTGCAGTCACTTGCACTGAGCACATCTATGCTGAGTCATAACTTTTGTGAAGGATAGTATTAGTGCTCTTTGTTAAACATGTCTGCTGTGTACAAGATGCAATTTGGACTAAGTGTGACATTCTGTTAAAAAATACAAATGCTAGAGTAATATAAGTTCTCTAATCAACACTCATGCTTTAAGATCAAAGTCGTCTAATTCTACTGGGTGGCCAGGTACATTATCCAAGAGAAGCAGCACTTCAAATGAAATTTTGTTCTTTGCATAATATTTCTTTATGGTGGGAAGAAAATTATTACTGAACCAATCCCCAAACAGCTCACGTGTAACCGAGACCTTGGTGTTACATTTTCAGTTTACTGTCAGCTTACTCTGGTCAATTTTCATAAATGCCTGTGGATTCTGGGAATGGTGAACTGCAGGTAGTTAAGTTTTAAGTTTCTGGACGCATTAGAACTAACCATAAGAGTTATATGATCTTAAACCCAAACACAGATGTTTTGTACTGCTTGGTGGAATTCCCCTAAACTAAACCAACCAACCTAGGAGGTCCAGGAAGGATGAACCTATAGGGTAAACCGATCAAGACAGCTCCTAGGCCAGCCAAGCAAATAAAGGGGAAAACAGCACTAACGTGGACACAAGTTGTTGATCGGTGCTCCTTATTAGAGTTCAGATAGGGCTGAGACTCCTTTCCCCAAAACTTCACATCCAAAATGATTAATTTAAGAGACCATACAAAAATTAATTTTAATTAAGGAGCATGTGAGCCTTTGAATATTAAACTTTATAAAAAGAGTTACAGTAGGTCTAGTAAATAAAATTGTAATAAGAATTCAGAAAAAAAAATTTAATACCTTTATTAGTTGATTAGAACAATAATAAAATCTTTGCGTAATGAGTATTCGGTGTTTGTAAATTAATTAATACATTACCAAATCAAGAAAAGCATATATGGCTTAAGTATATCATAATAAATTAATTAAATAAGGGGATCCCCAGCAAAAAGCAAATTATTAACTTACATTTTAATATTAAATATTAAAAAAAAATTTCAATTTGCGTTGTTCAATTAATTTTGCAGAGGTTCTGGTTGAATATTAAATAAAGTCTGAAATTTGAATAATTAGTGCTGTGTGCACAATCAAGTAGTAGGACGAGAGAAGGAAAATAAATATATAGGCTGGCCTTTCCTGGGGAGACTCTTACCACCGCCGAAAGATGTTACTTCTCCATCTCGCCCATGGCTACCGATGACGGTACAGCAAAAGAACGAGTAGGCCTAGAAATAATGTTACTTCTACATCGGAAGATGTAGAGAAGCCAAATCCCTCAAAATTCTGGATAGGCTTCCTTTCCTTTTACATAGTAGAGAGTTAAAATAGCGTGGTGGGACCGCTACATTAAACAAGCAAACAAAAATAAAATTTAAAAGAAGAACGTCATAAAAACAATGTAACAATACAGCGCAAAAGGCAATAAATAGAAAGAATAAACTCACCCTAGGCGGAAAACTTGTAGGATTACGACATTACAAAACTATAAAGAGCACTAAGCCTTTGGCTGATGTTCACGCCATGATGTCTACGAAACAACAAGGTCGAGATAAAGGAATGTCTAGAGGTTATAGGCCGGCATAGAGTCGTAGCTACTTGATGTTACCAAAATAGTATTTCGACTGTATCGAACAATACTTCCTAACATAATATTTTAAAACACACACGTGTTTTAATAATCAAAACATGATATTTTAATTCAAATTTTACCAATAAAAAATTTGTTTGATTCATTCGAAAACAAATATGATCAGATAATGATTAGAGTTTGTCAGAAGTATTACTGTTCCATAATTATAACACACAGCATTAACTGCACATAAATAATTTCCTGAAATTTTCTTTATAAAATAATAAGCATTTTACTGTTATTACAATTTCACTGAAGATTAAAGAAATAAACAGTGATGGGGTGAAGTAACTTTGCCAAAATAAAAATATACATCTAGTTACCACTATGAATAGACGAACTAGACAAAACAAAATAAACAACAAATGAGCATGTGCCAACAAACTGCACAGTTTCATTATTTAAAATTAATGACAGTTCTGGCATCTGCCTCCAAAACAGACCAATTTCATATGCGTTAAATATTTGCTATAGCAAATATTTACATCCTCGATTATTTCTGCTAGTTGTTCACAAATTTAACTTCATGCACCCAATATTTGCACTTTCAGCCTTGCATGCTTCTTGTGAATTTCAAACCACTCGACAGTATTTTTATGTTAAAGCCTGCTCTCCTTTTTCTACTCTTTTTGCATTGAGTTAATTCTTTAAACCTGCACGAACAGCAATAAAAAATATATTTAGCAGTTCTGTTACAAATTATTTTCTTCATGTAGGTACATTTTTTAAAGTCTGTAATACTATGGTTAGTGCTACTTATGATTGTTGACTTTTTAGTCAAAACCACGTAGTTTCTTGTTTTGAAAAGAGATCTATCACAACTGTCAGTGACTTTCTCCCCTGCTATCCCTAGCAAATCCTCGTGGTTTTCACTGTGTCGTTTTGAGTATTCATTGTTACATTTAGATAACATTTTACCAGTGCATAAACAGTATCTGCTGCAGTAATATTGTGGTTGTAAACCCTATGTACCATAAGAAGCAATATTGCTGCCTTCAGCTGCTGTGATCAACAAAATGCAAAGAAGAGAGACAGGGACACACAGTGAGCGTCACACATGCCACACGAGCTGTTTTGTTATCAGTCGCCAACTAGTTCCACATTTTATCATGTTGGTGCATCTTGGTCAATAAGTTGCGTATCTGCGAATTTACGTCAGTTGCACCTTACGTAATTTGGCACTTGCCTGTACTTGAATGCATTTCCAAAATAAATTAATAAATTTTGAAGTCTATTGTTCAGAGGTAACTAGTATGTTTCTAGAACATAAATGCAATAAACAAGAAGTACATACAATTAAATGCTTTTGTAAAGTATGTTTACTAATTAATCTGCAAGTGTTAATATAAAAGTGTTCTGATTATTTTGGGTGGCCGGGTGCAGAAACCAAAATGGTCAAAAGTATAAATTGTATTTTGCTCTTTGCACAAAATCAGTTTGCCTCAGAAACAACATGATTATTGAACCAATCTCCTAAAAGTGCATATGTAGAACAGACCCTGGTGTTAGATTTCCAGAGTACTAGCAGCGTATGCCTGTGGATTCTGAGTATAATCAACTGCAAGTGGTTAAAGTTTCTAGTCCCCGACTGCATTAGAACAACTATAACAGTAATACAATATTTTGCGACCTGGAATCATGGCGTAAATGTTTCTTCCTTTCAAATAAATACCGGTACTGTCATCCACTTCCAAAACAGAGCAGTTTCATAGAAGTTCAGTGTATGCTGAGGCAAATATTTACAGCTGCTCAATTATTTATGCTAGAAGTTAAGGAAATTTGGCTTTCTCCATGCATATTTGCACTTGTGACTTTGCCTGTGATATTGATGTTGTTTGTAAAGAGTCACATACTTCTTGAATCATTTAAATTAATCCAATGCTAGCTTTAAGGTCATGCTCCCCTGTTTTTACTGTTTATATAATCATTATTTTTTAAGCATAAACGAGAGCAAATATCAAAATTCCGTTTAGCAGTTTTGTTCAACACTTTTACTGCTGGACATGAATTTATAACAATCTTGAAGACTGCTATACATTTTTTTAAGTATTTAAGATTTTTGCTAAAAAAAAGTAATGAAGGTTACAAAATAATGTGTTACAGTAAATTAAAGTTTTGAGTTTCACTTTTATTTGATATTTCCAAAAATATACATATAAATAAAACATATTATAAAATAGCAGATTACAAAATTATATTTTTTTTATATAAAGAAATAATTAAGCAAATATAGGATGTAAGCAAAAATTTTTAAATTTCATTTCAGTTTTTATCATTAAAAAGTTGTAACATTGCAGACCTAAGGGTTATCGGCCTATACAGGGTGTATATTAATTCATGATACAACGCTTGAGGGCAGGTAGTACGAGCCAAAACAAGCACTTTTTAACTATAAACCCGTAGGCGGAAATGTACCGTCTTCGTAGGGGAGCGCAATGAAAACTCAGCGTAGGCAACCCCGCTGTGCATTACACTGATCTGTCGAAGGTATTTGAAGCCCCC
>PNEQ01109599.1:0-28124 GCA_003012365.1 Medauroidea extradentata
TAATAGGCGGCAAAAACGGTTAGTCTTCAAAAATATTTTTCTCGTTCATACGAATGAATATGACAATCGTTGTTATGTAATTATATTGTCATTTCAATGTGCATTTAATGTGACATAAATTAAAACCGCTAAAAATTATCTGGCGTATGAGAGGAACGTCGATAAACAGGGGTAAAAAAATGTACGATCCACGACACGGAAAACGTCCAAGTTTGAATAATTATAGCTCCCAAAATATAAAACCTAAAAATTAACAATCTATATATTCGAGGTCTAGGACTAATATAGAAACATAGAAAAAATAATAATTTAACGGAAAAAAAGGTTGGTTTTTGGATTTTTTGCACGCTCCCAAAATATAAAACCTAAAAATTAACAATCTATATATTCGAGGTCTAGGACTAATATAGAAACATAGAAAAAATAATAATTTAACGAAAAAAAAGGTTGGTTTTTGGATTTTTTGCACCCTAATGAGGGAATCGGGACCACTGTGCGACTGCGCGAATTGGGAAAATAGTATACGTTAGCACGTTATTAAAAATTAACTTTTCTCTCTCTAGTTATTGTCACGTTTCTTGTGAGCGACAGTGACAACTAGTGTTGCCATATATTGTCGCATTTCGCAAAATCCTGCCCACCTCTCCAACTATCGGCCAATCACAGGTGCCTGAACGCGAACTCGCCTATTGGCTAAGCCGTTTCTTTACACGCATTGGAAGAGCAGAAACACAATAAACTGAACAGATGTCGAGATTAGGTCGCAACTTTTAACTTAAAAGAACTAATTTATTTCATGCTTACCGTGTCATACTGTAAAAAAATACTTTGATATAACCACTGCATAGATAAACTGTAGGCCTACTTTTGTCGCTAATAACTGACTGTTTCAGGTTTCATTATTTAGAACCACGCAGTCTGCCTTGAATAGTCACACGGCGCTGTAATATTGTATTTGTAGTAAATGTATTTGTATTGCTGCACAAAGGAGTTATTATACACACATATAACTATTCAGAGTCTCTGTCATTCCCGTTCTTTCCACACAAACAACTGGAGTTAAATCAATTTCACGAACTAAACGTAAGTTGCTGTGGAGTTAGAGCAAGCACATCAACGTGGCGGCACTCGTATTTACCGAGCTATAATAAACACTCTTTCATTTGCGTTTACCTCGAGTTATATTGACGCAAATAAAGTAGTGTAGAACCGTAGTTCATTAAATTAAACCTACTTTTAAATAAATACATATTGATGAACGCGTCCATTTTCGTGAAATCGGGACTGTGGGGGCCGAGTTTCCAGACCAGGCGCCGCATTTAGGGGGGCAGGGGAGGGCAAATGCCCCCTGGATTTAGAATTTGATGTGTATAAAACATACTTTTTGTATTTTGTTATTTAAATAATGCTAACTTAAGCACATGACATTAAAGTTTTATTATTAACGTTTCTAATTTATACATGCTTAATCAGTAAAAAAGATGCAACAAGGTTACTGTCGCCGAAAAAAAATCTTACCCCCCGCCCCCCTCAAGAAAAACCTGAATTGACGCCCCTGTGCCAGACCATTCGTCTCCTACCAAGGCGATCCGGGCTCGATTCCCGGCAGGGTCGCATTTGTAAATCGTGCCGGACAGTGCCGTGGTCGGCGGGATTTCTTGGGGATCTCCCGTTTCCCTCGGCCCATCATTCCGGCGCCGCTCCATACTCACCTCATGTCAACCCTCACCAGCTCTAAAGACCTTGATGTTAAGCGCTGACCAAAACTTCTCGCTCACTCACCCGTTTAGTGAAAGTTCAAAATACCTCCCACTATCACTTTTCGGAATTTGATTGTGCTATTATGTTGCTGCAGGAAATGTGGGTGTCTAAATGAATTTTTTAAATTATATAATTTACTACTGGTCTTGTCTAGAACGAAAAAATTTTAAATGACGGGAAAATGTTTTTAACGTCCGAAAGGTAAAAATTGTTGCATTCCCGAAAATTGTCCCGAGATTCGAGATTCCGCACATCCATAATTACATTATTACATATACTGCATTGTGTTACTGTATGTTATATTATACTATAATATTGTGTCATATTGCATTGTAGGTTTATTATATTATGTTACATCAAATTATACTTCATTACATTATATTGCTTTGAATTACATTATATTTTATTATATTTTGTTCTATTACACTGCATTATTCTATTAATCATATGATATTGTGTTACATTATATTATTGTGTATTATATTACAATGTATTACAACAAATGACAATGTAGTACAATATAATAGTTGTACCTACACTCAGGTTAAGAAGTTATAACAAGAACTACATGTTTATAGGAATGTTCAGTTAGAGAAATATTTAATGCTGTGAAGAAGAATGCCTAGAGATAGAACAGTTAGTTGTTGCAAGAGGCGTTATTGCTAACTGTGGTATACGTCATCACAAATGTTGGGAAAGGCTGGCCATGACCTTGCTTGTGGGAGGGGGAGGGGGAGAGGGTTGTAGGTCGGCAGATAAGACAGCGCGCTGTGTTCAGTCAACTGGTAGAGATCTTGGATGCTGGGCGCTGGACCATGCCTCCTCAGGTGTTCACAGTAGAACTGCCAGGTTTCGGCCGACCTGAGCCGCCTACTGCCTTCGAGGAAGCTATCGCTCTGACAGGTAATGAAACTGTCTTCTCTATGCCTCTGCAGTATATACTGTATACTACCTGTCTTATGTCACACCTTCTGTATCATATATTCACTACGGCTAGACACACTGTTTGCCATAGCCTCCAACATGCTGTGTCTAACACTCAAGGTTTGGTATCAAAGTTTGCTATCGTAAGTAACAGAACATTTTCGCGAATTCAATAACCTGAACAAACTATCCCGTGTATATTCAAGCTCTGACCATTTGTCAACTAGCTGCTACTCATTCAGACAACAGACAAGGGACGTATAGACGGGGCTTGAGTATGTATAGGACAATGAATTCTTTCATGCGAGTCATTTAATTCACTAAATGTTTCTGTCCGTAGCTGTGGTTTATTTGAAGCACTTTTTATCTCCGTAACAGTTTTAACACAGAACGTGTGGTTTGTCCAGTGGCGTATGATGGTCGTGTTGAAAGGCATGCGGGGCTGAGCAGGGACTGTACACATCACTTAGTTGTCTTTGAACAATAGACTTGTATAGGTACGTAGAGTCTCGAGCCTTTAGTGTACAAGAGGCAAGGACATGACTGTACAATAGTACAACCCCGCGTACATATGTATACTGGCTGTGACACGTGGTCACGAGTCCACGTGCTCAGAGCTTATATTGAATGCCTTGGAACATAACCATGATACGCCGCTGGGTTTGCCCCAAAAATTTTTACACGTGTCACAATTGCATCGTCCAATAATAACCTTGGTAGCACAGAGATACTACAGTTTATCGGCTTTAATTATTCTCATAGTCTCCCAGTGTCAACTGGCTGCATGGCACCCGCGTGCTTTACCAGGTACAGGCCGTTCACATTGAACTGAGCACTTTGATGTCCACTATCCAGGAACTCAGACAAGTTCTCAGATCAAGTTGTTTTATCAACTGGAGACTATATAAATGAAGCGATACGGGCGGCACTGATACATCAACAAAAATACCTTCGTGTCAGGAGCATTCAATTAACAACGCAGTATGTTTTTAAGTAGTTTTTTTTCCTGTTATGCTTTAAGTGATTACCCTATAATATTTAACCGACTTAAAAAAAAGTATGTTATCAATTCTGTTGTATTTTTTGTGTTCGTTACCTCAGTCATTTATAAACCGATTTGAATTTTTTTGTTGGTAAGGGAATATTTTCAAGGAGGTCTCATTTTAATTTCATTGGCATTGGACCTCGGGTTTCGAAGATACATCAGGGAACTCCTCAATATCTAATAGGAAATGTATAGTGATTAATATATTGGTAGGTTTATGACAATCCAAGGTAAGTACCTAACTATGGTCAAGGACTTTCTGGACTGACATAGACTGCTAAGGCACAGCGGAACTCCTTAACGACAAACAGCACGAATGTGGAAGGTAGGCACCAGAACTCCGTACAAATCAAGAAATACAAATTTTTAACAAAAATAACACCGACTCCAAAAAATCTACTGCGAAAAAAAACCTTAAATATAAAACAATATTACGTTATTTTGAGACTACTTACAATCCAATGATTAGAACAATAATACGCAATTATTGTTATTTTTGTAGTCGCTGCCAGCCAAGGTGTAACGAAGTAGTGTAGGTGTATATACACACACATATATATATATATATATATATAATGTAATGAAATGTAACGTAGACTGCAACTGAGTATTTCCTACTAGACGCAAAGACAGCGGCGCGGTGTTGAACAGCACGGGTGTATACTGCGTGGCTGGGAGGGGAGCAACTTGAGTGAGCGACCAGAATACGTGCAGACACGTGAGGACAGACGTAGCTGACTGTTGTGTTCCATGTATACATTCTCGATGCGCTTGTATGCTGTAAGTTTTCTCTGCTTGTATTCGATTGTGGTTTCTTGATGCTTAGAATCGCCTTAAGGTATTTAGATTGGTTTTACACGACATATGTGCTCATTTGTCAATAGATTGTCGAGGTGTCGCTTTAAGTAAATAGGTTTATTTAGGTTTATTTGTAATTAAGTTCTCGATTTAGCCAGTTGTGTTTACTTGTAAATTGGTTTAATTACGTATTACTACATCATCGAATTAACGTAATTTTAAATATATTTTGTGAACTTTAGGAAATTTCGAAAATTTCTTAGAAGCTTGGCTGCCACCGACTCCAGAATGAACGATTAATGTATATTACTCTCCTAATAAATTGATTGCATTATTATGTATTCTAAAAATAACGTAATTATTGTTTACTTTTTAGTTAATTTTTTTTTCAGGAGTAGATTTTATTGAATTTGGTCTTATTTTTTGTTAAACATATTTTATATATTGTATAGATAGAAAGCGTAAAGTCAAACGAATGCTTTCTATTTTTATATTTTTTTTGCGTAGTATTCAATATCTTCGGAAATAACTTTTAGAATTTAATTACACTAAATACACATATATCACATACTGATCTGACTTTACTTTTGTGCATTTGAATCATTCTATGTTCATGTTTACAAAATGACAGCCATTAAAATTTTTTTAGCATAGGATAACATATCTGAGAAAAAAAAATTTTAATTTGTCACCACTACATTTGGCGGCCATTTTTATATTTTAATCACAATACAACAATTCAGAAAATATTTTTTCAGAAGTTCTTTAATCTTTCATGCATATTCAACTTAGTTGACTGGAATTATGTGAATTTTGTTCATTCTAATTCATATATTGAAAACGGTGGTTATTTTTATCTTCAGTGTAGAACATTTTTCCCCAATTATTATCAAACTGGTTATGCATATATTACTTGGTAAGCTGACTTAACTTTTGTATATTTAGTTTATAATTTGCCTATATTAATATTATTACTCAGTATGACTAGATGTACGTAAACGTTTGTCGTTTATGCCGGTGACTTGTTTCAAATAGTCACATCCTAGAGACTCGTACAGTATGATAATTACAGCGAGAAAGCTGCGTGTATATTTAGATCTCCGCGCATGTATGCTGTATCCTAAATGATGTCATCTGTTAGAAACTGCTTAGAGGCTCATTAAGAATAAAATAATACAGCGAGAAAGCTGTGTTGAATAGTGCTGCGGGCATATATGAAATATTATTTTCGATTACGCACCAGTCTCGTCTGTATTGCGTATTTTTTAATTGGCTATAGCGTTGACGACTTACCTAAACCGCAAATGTGTAGGAATATAATTTAACTCAGAAGTTACAGTGCAGTAATTGGTTGAGTTTTACGTATGTATATAGCACATATCATCGAAATTGTTTGACATGTCATGAATTAGTGCAGCGGACGAACACTCAACTCACATTTCGGTGGACGAGACTTGTATTTCTTGTCCGGCCATCCTCACTTCAGTTTCCAGTATTTGTTTCCAAATACCTTCAGGCGAACTCTGTGATGTCCGTGGATGATTCCTTACCAGCGTCCTGTTTATTCCAGTCAACAGTCCCGCAGCTCTCAATGAGACGTTTATCTCTTCTTGCATACCAGCTTTGGCGTAGAGGGTTAATGATACCCATTTATATATAAGTAAATATGAAACTAAACCTGAAGATATCTTACCGCCCTGAAACAGTACACATCAAACAACCTTGGACGTTCAACACTCATCTTACATAAATTTACTGTGTAAAGAATGAAACGTATCACTTGAAGCAATTTTGCACACTAAATTTTCGATAATACGTGACCAGCTTCGCTACTAATCACCGTAAAAGTCCGTATGCCTTAGGCTCAGAACAAAAAGGATTAAATTCTTCTCGAGAATTTTTTCCTCCATTACTGCAAAATTTTCATTTAAATTCTGCGAAAATATTATTCCTGAACTAATTTATGGTTAAATACGATGAGTTGCTTGCAGTACCAAAGATTTTTAAAATGTTTCTGTCAGTTACTAGTGAACCAACACAACAAACATTAGAAACGCACCAAAATAATAAAACAATGTAATACAACAAATCATCGTAAGTAAACTGTTACATACAATAGTTTGTTCACATATTTAATGTAGGCTTACAGTGATATTAAATCATATATCGAATCACGTAAAACGTTATTAGGTAAATCTTAATATATAAAATGAAGTGTCCTGACACACTCACTCACTCATCAACGCACAACCCAAACCACTGGACCCAGAACCATGATTTTGAGGGTAGCTTCCCATTGGCCTGTAGGCACCCACAAAGAATGTTTTTTTCGAAATTCGATAATTAAGGGAGTGAAAAGGGATGAAATGTGTTTTCAAAGAGTCCCTGATATCTCATTAACTGGGAAAGCTTTCATAATTTTTTTAACTTCATAATGTTGCCCAAAGAAATGCATATTTGCGAATTTTTCGATTTTGCAAAATTCGAAAATTAAGGGGGTGAAAAGCAGTCAAATGTGTTTTTCTTGAATCCATGATTTCTCTTAAACCATTTCAGATAGTGAGGTGATATTTTTCTTTAAAATGTTGCTTAAGTAAATATCAAAATGAATTTTTAAATAACGCATTTTAAATTAATCCCACTTATCTCCTAATCCAGTAGAAATATTGGAATTGTTTTTTTGGTTTATAATAAATCTTACGTAAATATATTAAAAAAAATTGTTTCACGGTTTTTTCGAAATTCGTCCTTGAAAGCTGTTAAAAAATTTAATGTGTTTTCAAATAATAATCTGTACCGCTTATACCCGTTGAGATATCGAGATGATTTTTTGATAAGAATGAAGCTTATGAAAATATCTACAAACCAAACACATAATTTTATGAAATTCGAAAATTAAAGATGTGAAAAGCAGTATAATGTTAGTCTCCCGAAAAAAGGTAATGATAATGGAGAAATAATTTAACAGTTTTTTTTGCCAACCTACTCATAAATAAAACCTCTTTGGACTGTAGCCTGTACATACGAAAGAATTATCACGGCCTGCCTTTAAGCATTCACTCAGGTATTGTATAAAGTTTGTGGTGGGGGAGGGGTGGGGTTACGGGTTTGTATCCCGTGCGAGACTTTGCGATGGGAATTACTATAACACGATACAAGCATATTGCGCGCGCTCTTTACACTGAGCTAAAACAATTTATAGTTCACTGTTCTTGAGTACGCTAGCTGTTAAATGCCTTCATAACATATTTTATCCAGAGTTACTGTTTACATTACATAATTTCACGCGGGCAAAGCCGCAGCCGGCCAGCTAGTATATTATATCCTTAAAAAAAAATTATGTTCTTATAATTAGTAATGTTATTACCAATATTTATGATGTTATTGATATTTATTTATGTTAGTATTATTTAATGAATTTTCATAATATTTTTTTTTATATTTCATTGAACATATTACTTACGTCAACCTTTAAAATACATGTACTGACACCTACTATTGAACACTAATACAGGGACGTAAATGGCAGCAAATGAATGACTATGTCAAATTATATGTTTAAAAAATTATTTCGTAAATCGTGTAACAAGGATAAATCACAAAACGAATTCTTGGTGCAACATATTTTGTTTGCATTTATCTGAAAGTAAGAATTAAGTGGTAAGGCAACATATCAGAACTTAATATACCATAAATAAATGTGTGACTATTGTTATGTATATTACGACCATCCACACAATTCTTTATAATTTTCCTGTCTATAAGACGAAATCATACGCTGAGCTATAGGAAACTGTAAGCTGAGGTAAGTTTAAACATTCGGGGTAACTTTGTCCCATTCAAAAGGTTGTTTTTGTCATATAGAAATGTCAAACTATGAACAGGCGAGATGAATTAATTTTTAAACGCTGTTTTGCAGTTGTGTATATCTCTAGAAAATTATCCCAATAACTGCATATTTTTCCAGTTGTATATTTCTCCAACAAATGATCCCAACAGTTGTGTGAGCTTGATATGTGCACATAAGGAATTGAAACAAACTGTTGAAGAATTCTTTTCGCGGAGAATCATTGGCTCTGCCTCACTTTCACGGGAACTTAGTCATCCAGGAAACAGGTGACGTATTTGACACTCCTCCTCACCCCCTGCCAACAAAACCTCAGCTGTCCGGGATCGAAACACACCAGAGCAGCTTCCGATATTCTCGTGTGGGAAACATTGCGGGCACGTTGTCTTGTTTTCATAAGGGGCAGTGTTAGACAATATTATTTCATTTTCAGTTTTTTTAACCAATACCATTTATTCAAAATGTGTTATCAAAATTTTCTTTTCGATAAAGCAAACGATATTTTATTGGTGAACTGTTTGACATAAATGATAATGGAATATTTTATTAACTTGTCATGCAGAATCATTGCAAAATAACGATTGGTTAATTTTCAACAATTCTCTTGCAATGATTATGCATGACAAATTAATGAAAGATTCGATTTTTATTTATGTCAAGCAGTTTATCAAGCATAAGCTTTGTCGAAGAGAAAATTTTGATAGTACAATTTGAATAAATGTTATGGCTCAAAAACTGGACATACAATTGTCTGACAATCCATTTTAAGCAATTCCTGTTTTCTGTGACTTTGCATTTCATTGTTGTTTTATGCTCGACTTACATCACTCCTCGTGCTGCTAGAAGACTCGCTGCTCAGCGCGGGTCGAAGTATTTATATTTCACTTCAATTAATTTCTTAAATATCAATTAATAAGTTGAGTTTTGCTTGCTTTCAGAATATAGCAAAACATTTCAGTAAATTATATTACAGTTTCAGCTAAGTATCTAGAAGCGTCTTTTATCTTGTATGAATTATCTTACGTCGGGGAGTTTCTGAAGCTATACAATTTAGAATTCAACATTTGATTACGCGGAAAATAACAGAAGTGGAAAAAATTATAATGAAAAACGTAAAAAAATTCCTACAGTATTTACTAACAATACAAAGAAACAGGTTTTTCGGCTGCCGCGCCACATAACACTCAATGTCAATAATGAGGAGACTGCTAGCAGCAGGAGATTTAACTGTAACATAGACTTACTATTGCTATGTAAGAATTTTTAAAAAATATTCAACATTTTAATAAATTTAATATATTTTACGTATTGTGTAGGTCATAACTTTGAATGCGGTCATTGTATTACTACTGTTTTTCTGCAAAGTCTTATCAGTCACGTAGCATTAGACGTTAAATATATACAACCAAGCCTTGGTTTCGACATTCTGAGGATGTGTTACTGCTAAGTACTTCTATGGTATATGTGTTTGTGATTATTTGATGTTGGTATCTATGCTAGAGAGAAGTGTATTGAGGACTTCCGTTTTTAATGTGTGTGATGTTAACCTCTTTGAAGTTACAATCATATTGTATTTGTTGTATGAAAGAACATCCAAGAAACTTACAAGTAATGGACTATTTACTCAAGGTTACCTACAACAAACATAAAAATAAAACAATTAATACGCGTGGAGACCTTCCTTGCTAAGTACATGCATTAGCGAGTGGATATTTCCTCATGTAGGTGACGCAAACAGGAAAATGGGGAGTGTTTGCAATCTTGCAGACAGTATTAATTGTTGTCTTGTTAGAATAAACATTTTTGCGAAACCTTTTTTGCTTACAATGCATGCATAACAAACAGTGAGTGTGGATTCTGGTAGTAACATGCAATCGACGGGAAGTTGTACTTAATCTGCCTACGCAAAGAAAACTGCGATAGCTCTCGTAAACTACGTAACGTACAAAGTGTTGTGGCTAATAATAACAATTTTGTAAAATTTACAATGATTTTCTTAGTCTTCTTACAGGTGCTTGTAAAAGTACAAAGATTTCCTTCGTAAAACCAGATCACAACGTCTAGAAAGCATACTTCGGGACTAAAGTGAATTTTCAAATTGACTGCGCGCTGGTCATCACTAAACTGTACAATGAACGTGTACAAATTAAAAAGAATTTAGCAGTACAGATGTCAAGATGGTCTAGGGGTAAGGTGCGTAATATCTAAGTGATATGGGTTCGTATCTTAGCACCTTCACGACATTTTTTTCTATTTTAAAAATAACTTCATGCAAATTTCACTTATTCAAAACTTATTTAATTATTAAGTTCAGTGTAATTTATAAAATAAAACGGGCATTTAAATTTGATTTATTTTTCCTTATTGCAAATGCAACTACAATGCTATTGTAATTTTACAAAGATATACTTTGTATTTTTTACAAGGACAACCAGGTAGTTTTAGAAGTAATTTCTTTGGAAACTGGGCTTCCAAAGATTTTCTTTGTAAAAGTACAACATTTTTACAGTGTAATTGTGGTTTCTAATTCTAGGTGGGTTTCGTTTTAAAAATTAATGAAGTTGCAGTTTGTCATAATGCGTGATACTTTACTGTACGTATTGAAAGAGAAAAACACCATTATTTGAAACGTAAAAGTACTAATGACAGTAACTGCTCGAAGGTTCTTGCAGAGGCGTCAAGAAAGGCAAAGATCGACATAACAGTTCTTGGCGCACGAACATCAACCATCAAGTGCACGTTGTTGTCAGCTGCTCGCATCAGCTCCTCCAGAACATCTCGTAATTACATCTATGAGTCATACACAACATAGTCAATGTCACTACAAGAAAAACCAAGTGTCGACATATTCTATGATCAAATAGGCCCTCATACAGGACCTACACAGTGAATTAGCGAGCACCAAGTGTATCAAACAGCCATACAAGCACCTCTCTTGCAAAGTGGGTGAGTCAACTATCATGTCGATATCGCATACTATTACGAATATTACTTGGCCAATCAGCTAAGAAATAGTGGTAAGTTTTGTGGAAGAACGCCAGGTAAATTACATCAGCACTCGACCGCTGAGGCAAGATGTGAGCAACGAGTCACGGAAAACTGCAATGTTTATTCCTTTGCCAAAGTAGGTCTCAAACATGGCTTGTCTGCCTTTTTGGCTTCTGCGGTTTTTTATTTTTATTTTATTATTTGGCCGTCCTTGTTTTATTTGACCAGATTCCATTTATGGAATATTATGTTGTGTATGTATCCTGTTGACTAAAGCATACTCTGCTTATTTATGTTTTTCCATTATCTTTATTTTTCATTGACAAACATCTATATCGCAATGGAGTGTGTTCAAGAAACTAAATACAGTCAATAACTTTGTGAATACAGATTATAAACAAGAACATGGAATATATGTATTCAATTTAATTTTTGTCTATAAATAAACTATAATTGCAGAAACACTGGCTTGAATAGGCATATCGAGTTTAAAGTTACTTGTATCCTAGCGTCAACTGTTCAGATTAGAAATACTCCCGCTGTATTCACTTTACGGATAATTCGACTTATTATTTTAAAAACTATCACCACAAATATGCATATTACCAACCTTCACCCCCCCCCCCTCCGTTTTAAATCATACCCGTAGCACACACAATAATGTGTGTATATAAATGTGGAAGGTGGTTTGGATTCTTGCACACAACACACATAATGAATAAATATATAAATAAGTTACATATACATACACACACATATATATACACATATATATCACATGGATACAAACATGTTTGCTGAGATGAAAATATAATGTTTTATGCAGGGAACCCATGGTCCAGCTCACTTAGGAAACTCTGCCGACACTTACAAAATTTGAGGCAGTGAAAATAATATTTGTAATATTTAGGAAACTTCTTGCTTGACACTTACAAATTTATGGTAACGAAACAATGTTACCAAAAGCAATAATAACGTGGAGAATTTGTACATTGAACACAACTGAAACACGTTGAAGCAATACACTTATTATTGTCAAAAATGTATGTGGCAGTAAAGAGTTGTTATTTTTTTATCAAGCATACTTAAATCGCGGGAAATTAAGAAATATAAATGTATCTTACAAACAAGTATAAAGAACCTAATACAATCCAACCTGTGTCACAGTATCAGCATCGCCGTCTCCTGTTGCTTTACGTTTCTGCAGTTTACTAAGATATGTAAACATGTTATTTTCTCTATCTTCCTAGTTTGTATTAAATATTAAAACATAACGTAAAACACTTCACAACAAATATAGTTGAAACCATCACTTATTCACTGCACACTAGTGACTGACAGTGTGTAACGATACCTTCCCCCCCCCCAAATTCTGCTCACGTCTATGGGCTGTTATTTATGACAGGGCCGTGCTCTGACCAGTCTCTCTTCGACCTGACCACTCTCCCTCCTACTGAGAACGTGTCGAAAGGGACGTTAGACAAAATAAAAAAACAGTAAATATATCCTCACAGCACACAGCGCTTTTCGAGCAAGTACGAGCCTCGCTTACGTAAAACGGTTCTTGAGAGAGGGCAAAAAGTTGTTTAACAATATTGAAGTTTGCAGTTATGATCACGTAAAATGTAGATACATATTATATGGGTGCGTATATTAAGTCATTTGTGAGTCCGTGTGCATGGTTGAATATTATTTGCAAATATTTATTTGTACAATTGTAATGTGTCTTCTTTATATATTTTAACAATTTACTTCACTAAAAACAACACACAACAGGTTCTTAGAGGGGGTCGCCTCCTCCACCCCCCTTAAACCCGCTACTGGCGAGAGGGTTAGTTTAACAGCAGTAACAGTCACACATGGAACGACGTCAACTGCCATAGTATCGAACCAGCAACGATTCTCTGTGAACATCTGGGCGGATATTGTCGGCGACCATCTCACTGGGCCCTACTTGCTGCAATTAGCGTGGCTCAGAAAGACGCTGTATTGCCTACCTCTGCGGGGTTACACTGCGCCTTCGTATTTTGATTCGCATTTTCTCGAAAACTGTTTACTTAAGCGAATTAACACAGCAGGTACTTTCCCCTTCATTTTGCGCAATAAGCAATGATATGCATACAATATTTTATATCGCTTAGTATTTAAAAGGTACTAACACAAATATGTTGAGTAACCTATACACAAGCAGTGAAGGGGAACGTTGCATCAATTGCATTCTCGCAGATTTATTTGCACCGATTCTTAGAGCTCTATGTCAATTTTGGTGGCACCATCTCTTATGCCTTCTATTTTTTTAACTAATGTATTTCAAAATTTTGTTTTCAACGTCGTATTCACCACACAATAGTGTCGGTTCATGTAACCCCACCATATTTAACTGAAACAATGTCGTCGCGGAGTTTGGCACATGAATTCTGCTCTACGCTGTATATAGACACGCGTTGTGTGTGTGTACGCGCGCAAGTGGATTTGTTTATTTGATAGCTCGTTTTGGCTTTTTGCAGACTAATTTTCCCACGTTTTCACTATAAACGTGACCCTGCAATGCATGTCTCTATAATCTTTCATTAACCGGCGAATATAATACTTACGTCAGTTTAGTCCAGCAATTGAAAGCTAGCAACAGATTATTATTACTTTTTTTCTAATTTAATACGTTTTTAAACCGAGCAAGAACTGCACATTTAAAACACTTTATGATAAAATTAAATATTGAACATTTAATATCACGACAAAAAAATCGTAAAAATTTTTAGGACTTTTTCTCTAATTTCTGAGAATATGTTCGTTCTATGTAAGAAGAGTTATCAGCATCAAACAACGAACGCTACCGTTGTTTGGATAGCGTAATCCACAGATGTGAGAATACACATATTTCTGTGAACATACAAATGTCACAGTTAAAATCACCACAAATGTAAGGATCGAAGAAAATTATCGTGTTGGAAACAAACGAAACATTGATTACATATAACTTTATAACCTTAGAAAATATTTTTCGCAGATATGGAAGCCCGAATAAATTTATTTGAGATAAATTGAAGATAATAAATATATACATGGAATTTAATTATTATTTCGGAAACAGATAACACTTATGAAATCGAAAACAGTATAAAAGAGTTCCAAAGTCACCCACGTGCCCAAAGTAACTCCCGCCAACGGCATTGGTAACAGTATAACGGGCATAAGTCGAATATATGTGCTCTTGCAGTGCGGAGTCTTAGGCAGGTGTTTGCTCACTTGTTTTTGTCTTATACGAGGTCGCGGTAAGTCTTCCTACACTAGAATTTCGTAACTCACTGTAATCTCGCGAAAAATATGTTGATGTATAACGTTGGACTGTGCACCGTTACAAGACTGTGTGTGCTGTGCGTGCAGCAAAGAGTTCCTCTGTACGATTTGGTACGAGACAACAGAGAGAGCACAATAAATACGTCCAGCAATTATAGAAACAGTTAGTAGCTCTGTCTTGTAGCTCTGTCTGGCGACAAGGAGTTTAAATGGTAAATCCATGTTGATAGATGGATCAGTTGTATAGATAATTGGTTTAAGGAAAGAACTGCGTTCGATCCTTATCTGTAGCCGTACTCATTTCTCTTTAACCAGAACAACGTCCGCTTTGTCTTATAGTTTATGTTCTTGTATCAAGTTGTGTGAACGTCTCTAATGGTCTCGTTGTCGACGAGACGTAAAACAGACTTACCTATCTCTTACACGTAATCATTTCCAAAAATTATTTTTAATTTTTTAATTTATTAATATTTTTTTAATTATATTTATTCGTAAACGTTTCTCAATCGTGTTATTTTTTGTAATACTAAATTGTGTGAGTATGTGTTTATATTATGTATATACATAAAATTATAATTACAATTTTTAATTTACAATGTATTTAGTTCAGGAGTTTTTCTTACAGATGTTAACATTTAACAATTATTTTTGTTGGAAACTGTTGTATATTGAGCCGGTTACAATGTATTGTATTTAATATGTATTCTATATTTAAAGTTGGCTGTGTCTAGCTTGGTCATAAGGGAAACATACGTACACTTACTGTTAAAATTTCCTCACAAGTTTATAAGGCAAGTAAATTATATGTTCTCTATGTGCATGTAAGAATAACTTTACAAGTTAAAGGAATAATCATCCGTGAAACATTATGTAAATTTTCTCTACGTATATCGTGGCCAATGTAGGCTTGTGAAAAGTGCACCTTCGGAGCCTGAAACATACGACCTCTTTGTTGTTAAGAAGTTAACCATTATGATACAGTGCTATTTATACATAGCGCAGGGGAAACATAATTTTAAATCGCGAAGCTGCTGATTTCTGCCTTATTTTTAATAATACATTTGCTGAGTTATTACATGAATTTAAGTTACTCGCAGTACATAGCTACCTTTCTGATAGATTTATGCAGCTCTGATATCATTCAACATACATGCACAATCTTCATACACGTTTTTCACAAATGTAAAGTGTACAATTTAATACCATCTAAAACGACATTAAAACGAATTAACATGCTTTAATTCTTCCTTTATACCGTCAACTTTTAACAGAGGTGAAAAAATACTTGCAAAATAAGTTAATGTATTTGATAAGCATAACCTAATGTTGGTATCAAACGAAGACGGAACTATCCAATTAATAAAATGGAATAATTTAAGAGAGAATTTAAAAAATAATCACTTTAAAAGTTATTGGTATTTAAGAAGGAATATCACGAAATACACAGTAAGACGTTTTATATAACACTGTTCAATACAAGTATTTATTTGTAAATATACTTGCACAACACATGTATATTCACGTTTATGCATAGTTCGAAATAAATCAATGGCCGTTAAAAATATTCTTTGGAGTGCCGCTATTTATTTTTTTCAAAAACCAATTAAGAAGATTTCAAAATTTCAATACGGCGACAAGTTTTATAATCATTATCCTAACTTTCTAAAGAAAAAGTAGACTTATGACATCACCTTCCTGTATGTGTGTATGTATGTGTTTGTGTGTGAACGGATGGGCCGAGTTTCATCAAACTTTGTACACGTACAGAACTTTGTAATATGACTTGGCTTTTGTACATTTCATTTAGACCTGTTTATATTTTCAAGATGACATCTTACCATATTTCGATCACGCTAGATATCTAAAGATGAATTGATTTTTATGTACCTAGTTCATTCAGTATACAGAGTTTCGAACTGGCTGTCATTAGGCTTATGAGGTCACCTTTCTGTCTGTATGGCTGTGTGTGTGTGTGTGTCTGTGTGCGTCTCTAAAAACGTTTGAACCAGTGGACCGAATTTCATCAAACTTTGTTCACATATAGAACTTTGTGACCTGACTTGACTTTTATATATTTAGTTTACACCAAGTTTATATTTTCAAAATGACAGCAATTAAATTTTTTTTGTCAAACTAGATATCTAAGGTATTGTACTTTATAATGTCATCAAACAACTTGGTACATATACTACATACATAGTTCACTTGACTTTTGTGTCTTTCGTTCTTCCTGTGTGCACATTTTCAAAATGGCGGCAATATATATTTAGCATAGCATCACATATCTTCGGAAATATTTTTCAGAATTTCACCAAACTTAGTACACATGTACTACATACAAAACTGAGTTGACTTTTCTGTATTTCGTTTATCCCGTGTTTATAATTTAAACATTGCGGCAATTTTTAAATTTTTAGCATAGTATTACATATGTTAGGATACATATTTAAGAAATTCACCAAAATTGGTACACAATATACTAGTTACAAATCTGACACTACTTTTGTTATTTTCGTTCATCCTCTGTTCGTATTTTGAAAATGGTGGTAATTTTTAAATTTTTAGCATAGTTTAACATACCTTTGAAAGTATTCTTCATAATTTCTTCAAGTTTGGCACACATGTACTACATACAAAGCTTACTTGGCTTCTTTGTATTTCGTTTATACTGAGTGCATATTTTCAAAATTACGGTCTTTATATTTTTAGTATAGTAATACACGTCTTGAGATATATCTGTACCTCGTAGGCATGAGCCACTATGTCACAAAAACTATATTTTTCAGGAGAGTAGTTTGAAGATTGTGATTCACTAATGAATTCAGCTACTTAACACCCAAAAATGTGGGTTTTTGACACAACACAGGCTTCGTGTAGTATGTCACTAGAAAGTACTTGACACTGTGGTAATGTTTACGGTAAAATGTGTATTTTGAGAAAAATTGGACATAGTGTCTTATGCCTCCGAGGTACAGATAAATAAATAAATAAATAAATATAAATATATATATATCATTAATCTTGGTACACATATATTGCATACAAACCTGTCTTAACTTCCGTATTTTTTGTTCATCATTCTGTAACATTTTGAAAATGGTGGCTAATTTTTTTCTTAATAATAGGGATACATCTTAGAAAGAAAGAAATTTTTCTCCAATTTATTAAACTGGTTACTCGCATATTGTTTAGCAAGCTGACTTACATTTAGTATATTTCGTTTATCACATGACTAAATCAATTGTATCATTTAATATTCCTAAATTACGTAAACGACTTTCACTTTCAGGTTTAATTTGCACCCTTTTTGAGGAAAGTTTGCTTTTCAGTTATGCTGGTAACTTCTTGTTTTTATTTCTATCATAATATCATATTTTAGGAAATATTTCATCGAATTTCATCTTATTGGTACACAATGGAAAAATGACCTTATTTTTGCGTATTCCGATCATAATAATTTAATGTTTTCAAAATGGCGACCATTTTCATATTTTCAGCATCTTAAGAAATATCTCTATCAGAAATTCATCAAACTTGGTACACACATACTATACGCAAAGCTCACGTGACTTTTGTTTATTTGGTTTCCCGTGTGTTCATATTTTCGTAATGAAGACTATTAAATATTTTAGCTATGATATCTGGGGAGAGTTTTTGCCGAAGTTAATAAATCTTGATATAACTTACATATTCTACTTAGTAAGTCGACTTTATTTTTGTGTATTTCTTTCATCATGTGTTCATATTTTTAAGAATATTTAACAGCCGCCATTTTCTATTTTCAATATAATATATCATGTCTCAGGAAATATTTTTCCACATATCATTAAATTTTGTATCCATATACTAAGTACTAAGCTGACTTTACTTTAATTTTGTTCGTCGTGTGTTTATATTTTCATAAATGTGGCCATTTTTTCTTTAGTTTGACATAATTGAGGAAAATGGTTTTTTTTTTTTCGATTCTTAATAATCTTGGTACACATATACAGCTCGGTTAGTTGACTTGACTTTTGAATACTTTTTCTTTCAATTTACATTCATATTTTCAAGACGGCAGTCATTTGTTTGTATTTAGAATAATGTGACATGTGAGTTAAAATGATTTTTTAAAAATGTTTAAACAAATATACTAGGTACTTAAAATACTGCCTTGAGTTTTGTATACGACATTTATATATGTTTCTGGCATAATATTTTACGAAGTATATTTTTTCGAAGTTCATTAATCCTGGAAGGCATATACTATTTAGCTAATTCACTGGTATTTTATATATTTCGTTCATTATTTAGTCATAATTGGAAAACGACGGCCATTTTTATATTTAGAATAAAATGACATCTCAGAAAATTTTTCCCGAATTTTATAAAACTGAGTACACGCGTATTACTTACTAGGCTGACCTAACTTTGGTGTATTTCGATTATCATTTGTTTATATTTTTAAAAGATGTATATATATGTACATATATGTATATATATAATATACATACATACATGTACCTTTATCTCTGTATATAAAAATAAACACTGACAGAATGACACATATCAAACTGCAGCCCAAACTGGACCTAGAATCATGTGTGGGTTCCCCTCAAGTCGTAGGCGAGCACTAAGAAGGGATTTTTCGAAATTCACCCCTTATGAGGGTAAAAGGGGTAAAATGTATTTTCGAAGAAACGTCGATAGAGCTCGAGTCCGTCGACCTATCATCGTGATTTTTACTTCAATAGGACACACATAAAAATGCATACTAACCAATTTAAGGATTTTTCGAATTTCAATCTTTGAGAGGGTGAAAAGACCCTAATTGTTTTTCTGATTAACTATCGATATCTACCTAATCCTTGGAGATAGTTGTTCAAAATGTTGCTCACGTAAATACCCAAAATGTAGTTTTAGGACTTTTTGAAATTTTACACTAAAGGAGTAAAATGGGGGAAAACATGTTTTTTATGAATCGTCTATATCACTGAAACACAATTGACTATCGTCGTGATTTTTACTTCACTTGGTTACGTATACAAATGTCTATGACAGGACTCCAAGACGTTTAGAAATTCTTTAATTAAGGGGGTGAAAATACGTGAAATGTGTTTTCGATTATTCCTGCATATCTGTCGAACCAATTGAGATATCGAAGTGCTCTTTGCTTTAGATTGATGTTTTTTTAAATATCCGAAATACCATTAATATATATTTTTTGAATTCGGTTTCAAAGAGGTTAAAAATTTTCACAAATATATATGTGTGTGTATATTTATGTATATGTATCCCATTGATTTTTATATAGCGACGTGATTTGTGTTTAAGATAGATGCTTTCTCAAATACCTGAAAAGTGATTTCACGAATTTTCGGAATTCCCCACCTAAGGAGGTGAAAAGTTGTGAAAAAGTGATGAAATATTTTTTTTTAATTAATCGTCGATATATCTTGAACCCAACTGGCTATTGTCGTCTTTTTCACGTCCAAGAGACACCAGTTAAGTAGTCTAAAATGTTATATGAGTATTTCGAAATTCAGTCTGTTAGGAGAAGAAAATACCTGGAATGTGTTTTAGATAAATCTTCGATATATATTGAACCCATCGAGATATTCAGTTTATTTTTGCCTCAGGGCGATGATTACGTAAATTGCAGAAAAAAGGTTTTTAGATATTTCAAAATCCGAACTCTCAGTCCTACTGTACAAGAGTGATTTGTGATTTTTAATGAATGATCGATTTAGCTTTGACGGAATGAGCTATCGTCGTGATCTTCCCTTCACGTGGAGTGAGTGAGTGAGTTTGGTCAGCCCTTAACATCGAGGTCTTTAGCGCTGGTGAGGGGTGACATGAGGTGAGTGTGGAGCAGTGCCGGAATGAAAGAGCGGGGGAAACGGGAGATCTCCGAGAAAACGTGCCGACCAACGGCATCGTCCGGCACGACTTGGATACTTAAACAAATATTTAGGGTGTGAAATTAAGATTTTTGAAATTCGACACCTAAAAGGGTTAAAATGGCATACCATTTGTTTTCCATCAGCCGATGATACTTGTCTAACTAGTAGAGATATTGAGGTGGTATTCGGGTATGAATGTTTCTTACGCAAGTACCTAAAAAAGTAACAAAGTTTTTATATTTTATTAGATAACTTAATTAAATAGAAACGTTTATTTGTGAACTTTCAAGGCAGACGATCCGAAAAGCAAGTACGACCAGCGAGAAATTAATTATAAAGAAGTTTCTCTCTACAGCTCTGTCGAGACGCGGTGTAACCTGTATGAACCCAGGAATTTAATATTTCATTTTTAAAAGTAGTTTTCATTTATAATTTGACATTATGCGGTGCAGTTGTTTGTAGTTCCGATCTATTGTTTGGGATGTTCTGGGCTGAAATTCCTTTTAAATGTTGTGCAAACGTGCAATCTGACACAATAAAAATTGCAAGGCAGATGAAGTTTGTGTAATTTGGTTAAAGTCGTTCAAAATTGATTCAAACGGATTATGTAGTGCAATATCTACTGAAGTTCGTCGACAGCATCAGCCCACATATACCATCTCACTAACCTCAAGGTTGGGGCACCAAATACGTTTATATTTAAGCGAAACATTATCCTGCCAAAATTTCTTAGTGCCACTTAACTTCAAGTGAAGGTTGAAAAACAAATATGTTATTGAGGGCACCATAATCAATGGTTGTGCTCGAGGGAAATCAGTCTTAATACCACGCGTATTTCATTCGATTAATTTTGCATTTTACAGTCTCTAATCATCCCACAATGTTAACTTTACTGTGACTATAAATGCGGCCTAGGTGAGGTCGCTGTTAGTGGACAGATATAGCTACTTATCCTTCTGTAGAGTTAGTTCAGCTAGCATATTTATCAATCTAACACTTGATGTCTGAGCTACCTATCTGGTGTACAAAGAGGTGTCTGCTCTGTATAATAAACGCGACCAAAGCCACGGGCGTACTGCTAGTATGTATATGTGTTTTATATATATATATATTTATTTATATATATATATATATATATATATATATATATATATATATATATATATATATATATATATACATACACACACTTAGTATTATATGATATACGTAATAAAATGTTTTGTCCGAATTTCATCAAGATTGGGACAGTAATATTAGTTATTAAGCTGACTTGACGTTTACCTTTTTGTTCATTATGTAATATAATTTAAAAGATTGTTGGCGGTTTGAACATATTTTGACCGCACTAGTTATCTGAAGAACAATTTTGCAGTAGGTACTATGTACTTCATACTCGGAACACATTACATAGTACTTGACAAGGTGGATTAGCTTTTAGTTTTTGTTCATACCCAGTTCGTATTTTCTAGATTTTGACCATTCGACCATATTTAAACTACAGAAGATATCTAATGAACAGTTCTTTAGAATTTCGCTAAGCATGTATTCTTATACTACTTAGTAAGTTAATTGGACTTGTATGTGTATTTGTTTATGCCGATCGCACGAGATGTTTGAATAACCATTTATTTTTTCAGATTCACATCAAATTTGGTACACACATTTTTGGAAGTAAAGTTACACGATATGTATGTATTTTTTCACGCTGTGTTAACAATACCCAGTGGTTGAATTTGAAGCAAAAGTTTGTCACATGAGATATCTAAACGAACCATTAAACATAATTTCATCTAACTTCATGTGCACGTATATTGCTAAATGCAGCGACTTAAGTTTTATGTAGGTTTGTGTTATTCATATCGTATTCCGTTATAAAATACTGTTGCCATTCGTTTTTTTATGACATGTAGTATCTTCAGACTATTTTCCGTAGTTTCTTCAGACTATGTACACATTTAGTACTAAGCGAGGTAACATAATTTTATAAAGTTGTTTGGTCATGTTATGTCTGGTAATGTCGGGACACATGTATATAATCGATGTTAACTTCATATTATCTCAGCTCAAAGTGTAAGTTTTGTTTGGATTCTTCTTTGGCAAAAGCAAGCGAATGTTGTTTTTATTATTATAACAATGAAATACAGTCCATTGCAGCTCAATTTAATGCAATTATTTATATTTACACTTATCAGTAGTGAACATGGTCCTCCGGGCCGGATTTCTTACGAGGTTTGAGTTTATGTCGTTCCGCACAACGGTTTTCATGTTACGACACGTAAGTAAACGATTCTAGTGTCATAATGGCATTATTGATGCAAAGACGCAAAGAAAGAAACAACTGCAATGGCTGGCCGGCAGTGGACTCTGAAACCTGCACAAGCATAAAAACTGAAAGGTAAGGCAACGGTCAGCATTTATTTTTTGTTAGTATTCAAGACTTTTAAGTTTTCACAAAGGTTCGTCATGGAAGCGAAGGTAAAGAACCTAAGTATCATTCGCGGAACAATTAAGGCAGCGTTCATGAGAGTAGAAGCCTTTGTTGAAAGTTACCAACACAGTTCTAAACCTGACGAGCTAGAAGTCAGATTAAATATATTGCAGGAAAATTAGATGGGTTTTAAAGCAATACAAGATGAATTAGATGATTTGATTGACTCAGTAGAAAGTGAAACAGAGCCTGCCAATGTGGAAGATAGGTTGCAAGGTTTTTTACAACGGAAATTGAAGGAAGCTGACAAAGATAAATCTAAGCAATTACACCAAGATCCTCTCAAATTAAACTGCCGCCATTGTAACTACCACAATTTAGTGGTAATATTCAAGACTTAATTACTTTTACAGATACATTTATGTCGTAGGTAGGCGATAACATAACAATACCACCTATTCATAAGTTTCATTACTTATTATCTACACTTCGTGGCGATGCAAGAAGAGTCATTCAACACATAAAGATAAGTGAGAGTGGGTACTCAAGTGAATGGGACCTGCTTGTAGAGAGTTATCAACATAAAAAACACATCACATATAGATAATATAATGAAGTAACCATTCATTACAACGGAAAATGTCGTTCAACTGCGACAAATGCTTGACACAACAAAAACTAATTTCAAGGCACTGCAAAGTATGAAACAAAAAATCTACGAATGGGACGCATTAATAATTTATGTAGTTGTTCAGAGGCTAGATAGTAAAACCAAACTTGAATGGGAACTTCTCTCCGCAAGCAAGAGACTATCAACACTAGAAGAATTGTTTGCATTCATAAGTCACAAAAGCAATGCACTTTGAAGGACTGCAATTGAAACCTAAAACACAGCCTTACAAATCTGCAAATGGAAATAAGATATCAAGTAGGGTAGAAGCCAAGGTCACTTCGACACATTCGTCACCACGCATACACGTGACTCGTGTGTAGTTTGCAGCTATTCTCATATGATTCACAACTGCTTGAGGTTCAAAGATCTTAGTCACGAAGAAAGATATACATCAGTTGAAGGTAAGAAGTTGTGCATTAACTGTTTGAGTATAAACACATGATCAAACAGTACAGATCCAGAGGATGCAAGGTACATGGTAAATGGCACCACACATTGTGTCATAGACAACCAGTGTCCTTTGAGAATTCTATGTTTCAAGGTAACTATTGCGCGACAAGGGATACTATAATGTCGCATGTTTTGTTAGCAACTGCGCAAGTAATTGTTAAAGACAGTTTAGGTGAATTACATTTCCTGCCTTGCTCTCCTCGACAGTTGTTCCCAGTCAAACTTCGTTAGAAAAAAATATGGCGAGACGTGTGCAGCTAGAACGAATTAAAAATCAAGTGGGTATCAAGAGGATTTATAATGTAGTCACAACTACCACACACAGTATAACCATTGAGCTTCGTTCTAGGCACAGTTCCAACAAGAAAAAGTTGACGTGTTTTATCATCCTTCCTGTAACAAGACAGATGCCGGTTGTACGAATAGAGGCGAAATTAATTTACTCATAGGAGCTGAAATGTTTTTTGAAATTCTTGAAAATGGGAAGTATGAACACAAGGGATTGCCTACCCTGCAAAACACAAAGCTGGGATACATTATATCTGGAGATATACATCACGCTTACGTGAAGAATAGTAAGCAGCATCCAAGTCATACATACTTCACTCAATTAGATACATTGCACAGTCAAACAGAAACATTTTGGACAGTTAAAGAATCACCATTCGTAGCCAATCGAGTTTTATAAGTGAAGCGAATCACCGACATCGGAAACAAGAGTTATGTCCTTTTAAGGAAAAGCCCAGCTGATATTATCTCCCGAGAAGCTGTTCCACTAAATGCTAAAAGTTTGAATGAATTCCTAGGTGGAAGACAACGCGTCAAGGTGGGCGGAAGGCCTGAGAAGTCATATCTAGAAGTTTCTAACGAAACATCATGTTACATAACTCTTACTAGAAGACACACACCAGAAAAATCAGTGCCAGTGGCAACCGTTACTATCGATTCTGCACCAAAAAATGCTGGTTTCCAAATGTGCTGAATATAATGAGAAATAAATCATTGTCAAAGTACATTCAGGGAAAGATAAAAGAGAAGTTACAATGAAGACTGCAAAGGAAGACAAAGTGTGTATCATTTATGTAAATGTAATAACAAAGTGACTGGATACGGCTCTTGTGACTCAAACGGTTTTGTTTTGTATAATATTTTGCCTATGACAAATTTTACTGCCGAACTATTATTCTTTATAACTTAAAGAATAGTTTTATTAGGCAAACATGCATAAATGTGATTTTAATGTTTAATATATAATGTTTACTCTTTATTAATGTAATCATTCTAGGTGGGCGGAATGTTGGGACACATGTATATAATTTATGTTAACTTCATATTATCTGAGCTCAAAGTATATGTTTTGTTTTGATTCTTCTTTGGTTAAAGCAAGCGAATGTTGTCTATATTATAAAAGTGAAATACAATCCACTGCAGCTCAATATAATGCCATTATTTATATTTACAGTTATCAGTAGTGAACAGGTAATATATACAGAGTAGTAAAAAAAACTCCAAACTTTGAATGTCTGTACAATCACACCCAAACAACTTACAATGTTGTGTGACCACTCAAAAGAACCGTGGAACAATGGAATTTTTGTACCACATCTTTATAAATGTTCAATTTGACCGCCTTGAGCAGCATGACCCACATCGACGCGATATGAAACTCGTTCCACACTCGTGCCAGCATGCCCGGTGTGATGGGGAAGGGCAAGGAAAACGGGAGATCCCCGAGAAAACACGCCGGCCAACGGCATCGTCCGGCACGATTCCCACATGCGAGAATCTTGGGACCGACCGCGCCGGGAATCGAACCCGGATCACCTTATAGGCCACCGCGCCCCCATGACCACACAGAGATAGACGCGGGGTAAGGGGGGAAGGAGTTGGCCAGGGCATGTTGAAGGAAACATCTCAGCATTCACCTGGAGGGTTCTCGGGAAACCCTGGAGAAACGAAATCAGGATGGCCAGAGCCGGGGTCGATCTCGGATCCTCCTCAATGCGAGGAGAATGTTTTACCACTGCTCCACCTCGCTCTGAAATAAAAACAATAAGTTCTTCACGCCTCTTGGCAACTTATCCACACGCTTCAAATGTGATGCTGTGTGTTATTACAACACAATATTAACGAAACTATCTGTCACGTTTCGATTGAACTAATTTACGACAAGAAAATACACTTCGGACAAAGACGGAATGTCATTGTTTAGAGATTATGTTCATTAAAAACGGTGGTTCTAAGCCTTCCACATAGTTATAAACAGCATTTTCAAAAAGCCTTTCTCGAAAATGTACTAACCGGATGTACGTGAAACTCGGATAGAAATGTGCCTTGAACCTTGATGTTACAGACTTTCAATCAGTAAAGTTTAATTTTCGCTACTTAAAAGTCCCATAGTTAAAAATTAATTGGAGGGAACCTTGCCCTCTAGTTCAGTTCGTTGTGGTGAAGCGGCGTTTGATGCGTGCTTCAAAGTCTTCGTCACTTCTGAACCTCTAATACGAAAGTAAACGGCGCTCAGAACTTGTCCTTCTGATATATCAACCACAATTACTTTATTTAATGTAATATGTCTAGATGTTTGAAGTGCATTAGCGCAGAAGACGTTTAATTCATATTTCTGTGAACTTATTGACCACATAATTTGAATTGTCTTTATATAAAAATAGAAGAAATATTTCCTTGTTAATTTGTTAAATGTTGTAAAGCTCCCCTGTCTTCTTCTTGTTTCCTGGTTACGTCGTCGCTGATGTCAAAATCGCGTAGCTCGCTTCAGTGGCTCTGTTACCACAGAGCTGATGTAACAACCGCACAGCTGACTTGTCACTGCTCTTGAGGCGACCGCACAACGTCACTGCACAAGGGACAGTAGACAATAAACTGAACTAAATTTACTCGCTGATAACTAGTCACTGGCAGTGTTCTTTTTTACGTTTTGAATAACTCTCATCCAGACTATAATTACTTTTTGTGTGAGTTGTGATCTGTCAAACTTTTTTATGGAATATTTGTGTATTTTTATTGATACAGTAAGTAGTATGATTTAGCCGGTTCTGGCACAGGAGCCGGAGTGTGGTGCCCGCCCGAATGTGGTGCCCCCGCCATGTTGTGACGTCTCGTCCCCGGCCACCATGTTGGATGACCTTGACCTTTAACCTTTACCTTGACCTTGAGTGTCAAATTACCACAATTTTCCAAAATTTCGAAAATTTTAAAAAATTCCAAAATTTAAAATTTTCAAAAAAATTTCAAAATTTCAAAAAATCCCGAAAAAAAAATATTACCTCCATTTTGTTTACTGTCGCCATCTTGTTTCCGGCTGCCATCTTGGTGTTTCTTCCAAAAAATTTTCGATTTCGCATTCCATTACAACCCCGCACGTATTTAATAAATAAAATTTTTAGTAAAAAACTTTTTAATAAAAAACTTTTTTGTAAAAAACTTTTTAATAAAAAAATATTTAATAAAAAAACTTTTTATATAAAATTATTTAATTAAATCAACTACCGACAAGTCTTACCCGGACGAGCTCTATCGACACACTGATGCCCCCCACCACTTTTCACATGTATATATTAACTTATACCCCCTCCCCTTCCCTATCCCGTCCTTTATTTTAATTGGCTGTTAGTTACGTGATGAATTCCCCCCTTCTTTCCCCTCTCACTGACGTTCGTGTTATAAACCGCTCAAACTACTACACCCCCTCCACCCCCCTCTCCCAACTTTACCACCCCTTTCTTATCCTTCATATTAAAATATATTTCCTTTATAATTCTCACTACACAGCACGTCACCAGTGTCTTCACATAGCAGCTAGATGACCGTAAGTAGTAACAACCATCGATTGCGACTACGTATTGATCATAAATTTTAAAATTACCGTTATTTTTAACATTGCAACTATAATTTCAAAAACTTTATTTGAATATCCATTAATGAATACTACTTAAACATGACTTATTTCTTGGCTATATCCGATCAATTCCCAATAAAATCAATCAATTGTTAAAATAACTTGTTGA
>PNEQ01109600.1:0-25929 GCA_003012365.1 Medauroidea extradentata
AGTAATTGTGTGCATAACTAATTGTGTTGTGAGAGTTCTAGTTGATTACTGTTTTGTGTATTTCGTAGCTTTGTGAGCTATTAAATCCAGTACTTAATTTAACTCTTTTATTTGTAATTATAAGACCTCTATCCCAAAGAACTCATGGGAATTGCCCACATATAAAGTTTGTGCTCTCAAACTTGTAACAATATATATGGAGCAGTTTTTAAAGCAGTATAAAAGCGTTACTATATTTTTTACTCTGTGCAACAGAAGTCTATGATAAAGATTTGGCCGGTGAGTGAAAGACATAAGAAAAAAATCATGGCCTGTTTGCTAACAAGAAAGTTTTAAGTGATACTATCAATACACACGCCAACGACCAAGGTAAACATATCCTGCCATAAAAATGTCTGTAAAAATGTAAAAGGCTTCACGCTTTGTTACACAAGCAAGCAAGGAGGAATTTCAATTACAATGAGCTTTGTACCACAAGTACAAAAAGAGATTACGCTACTAATTAAAAAAAAAAAAAAAGTTTATTTTATCCAGAAATAGTTAAAATAAATAAACGCAACGTACCCTGAATTTAAAAATTTATAAAATGAACGGTTAGGTCATATATTGTGCTGCAGTTAAGACAATTAAGATCTAACATCACATTGATATTTACTCAAGAGTTTGTGGAGCAGAAAGGGAGCGGGCCATGACCTAAACGAAAGGAACTGTTCCAGTATTCGTCCTTAAATATTTCGGAAAAAAACATCAAGATGGCCTGAACGGAATCCAACCTGTGCTCTGCCGACTGTGAATTACGTGTGTTTCCACTTAGACGGTTTGCTCTGTTCTAACGAGAGCAAAGAAAATTCGAGGTAATGAAAATATCGTCGCGCAAATATTTATTCTAAAACTTTATATTCGCTTGAAATAACCCAACCGAAATAACGTTATCATTCATTACACTGAAAAAAAAAAATTCTCTAGCATGCAAATGAAGCAAATTACACGTATATTAAGAGCGCCGCCTGTCCACGCGTGAGAGGCTCAAAAGCGACGGAGCAGTAAGATTGACCTTGAAGCGCGCATCAAATGCCGCGTCGCCTCAACGATCCTAGCGCTGAACTAGCGTGCAAGCTTCCCACTGAACCGTTTTTACTATGTGACGTTAAGCGGTGACTATATAATTTTATTGGTGGAAAGTCGACAACTACGTACAGTGCGGGTCGCAATGTGAGTTTCACATACATCCGGTTAGTACATTTTGAAATACGTAAGTCTGAAAATGCCGTTTTTGGCCATGTTGTACGGCTTAGAAACAGTGTTTTTAATGAGTGTGGCGTCTTAACAATGAGGTTCCGACCTTGTCTGAAGTTTGATTTCTTTTCATACGTTGGCACAATGGGCACACGTGGAATATTTCCGTAGAAAAAACCTGTTTACGAACACACAGCAGCGCATTTGAAGCGTTGGGTAGGCGGCCGTCTTAATGGAAAGTTACCACACGTGTGTGTAGTATATTTACATATCAGATAAACTGCAAAATTCCTTATAAATAAAATTTAAGAAATCTGAACACGTTCGAATATAATGTTGCGTGCTGTATTTCTGAGGGCGGGCTGGCTGGAGCCTGTGTCGAAACACCTTGAGGGTTGGCCCATGACTCAAAGCTGGGCTGTCTCATAGTGGGAATCCCGACGAAATACATCATAGGAGGTGGCCTACGTGACTCAGGTCACGTCCGAAACATGTTGTAATATCTATTTTTAGACCCCTGAAATGCGGGGAACACCCGACTGTTTTGCCTAGTATATAAGGGCTATATCGACAAATTCGGCCAGAGTTCGCTATTGATCGTGCTAGAGGAAGGTACTACGCTTCTGGGAAGAGACTGGTGAAGTAATCTTGGTGACGTCAGAGTCTACTGTGAGGCGACAGGCGGCTACCTTCGGAGGAGTGTTAGGCGAAACAAGAGGACTGCTGCGGCGGGCTGCCGAGCTAAGAGGAGGTGCGCGACGGGAGTAGAACCGAAGACCTCGAGGGTGAAGACAGCGGTGCTCTCGGAGTGCTGCGCAGCACACGGCGATTCATCACCACTGCGGACTATTAAGGTTGTACACTGTCACTATTTGAGAGACTGTTGATTGTATATATGAGTAATTTAATTGTGAGTTGTAGTGTTTAATTAATTGATGGTAGACATTGTTTGTGCTTTAATTGTCAAAGTTAATTAACGTGTCTGTGACACAAGAGTAATTGTGTGCATAACTAATTGTGTTGTGAAAGTTATAGTTGATTGCTATTTTGTGTTTTTGTAAGCTTTGTGAGCTATTAAATCTAGTACTTAATTTAATTCTTTTATTTCTAATAATTATAAGACCTCTATCCCAAAAGAACTCATGGGAGTTGCCCACATATAAAGGTTTTGTTCAAACTTGTAATAATTTTAACGGTACTTGTACATGTTATACAAAACATAATTAATGACATGAGAGGTTTTGAATTCTAACCACTGCACCTTGTATCAGTGGCTCAGCACGCTAATCACTAAACTATAATTTGATATGAATGACTTCGCTAACGTATGTGGAACGCCCCATTGAACTTACGTTTACAAGGTACGCTGTAAGTTTTGCGTCTGTTGTACGGTAATTTGCATGTTCATAATATTTCACAAGTCGTGTATGTGGATTTTTTTTTTTTTTTTTTTTGCTGTGCGGAATTGTCATTTTATCTAAAAGAAAAAAACGTTCTCTTACAAGTAACTGAAATGTCACTGTCGTGCAAAAGAATTCTACATTTCGTGTAAAAGAAAATAATATTCTCAGACCTATACCATAATAGCAGCGACTAATCAGCGGCATCCAGGGTCGCCTTACGACTACGGCTTAAAAATATGAATGCTAGCTTGTAACGTAGTCAGAGCTGTGTGTAATTTGAGCTAAACGTTATGATGAAATGGTAACAGTGCTGATACGCGAAGGGTATAGAATAAATGTTTACTTTTGAATACGTTTATTCATCTATTTTATGTTAACGTACCCGGAGATACCGCAAATGCAGGGCGTGTTAGGTCGAGAATTTCAAGGAAATTTAAATTTTAGTCTCTTTAGTTCTCAGTTATCGTCACCAAGGGTGGACGCTCGAGATCGCCGCTACTTAGAGACGCGGCAACGCACACTTTAATTGTGAGAAGGAACCGAAGCGCGAGGTTTCGGAACGATAACGCATCTAGAATACTATATCTTGTGTGTTTGACAAACCAAGATCGGAGCTGCCTAAATATCTAAAGAAGTAATTTCCGGCGTTATTTTTCAGCATTAATAGAACGTCTTATAAATACTTGAGCGCCTGTGAAAATTAATTTACGAATTTCGCTTCCAAAAAAAGCGTTATTTCAGATAAGGGACATAACAATATGTATACATATATATATACACACATATCCATATGTGAGACATCCATTTTTTTTTTTTTTCGTTTTATTTATCCACAGACACTGAAATGTCAGATCACTAATTAATAATACATACTGCAAACACTACGTGCACGCAGCATACACTATCCTAGTATAAATTCTAAGATTTCTTTATAAGTGTTTCAATTTGACTCTGAAGATTTTTTACCTCTAGGTCAACAACGATTAAAATCGTAGTCATCAGAATCCAAGAAAACTGTTGGAAGCCGTTGCGACACAACATGGTAGACATTAAATTACCATCTTATCCTTGTGACTATGCTGTTCTAAATATCAATCACAATTGCTGTTCACCAGTATCTGCTGGCTAAACGACACAGAACAATATTTTACTGAAGTGATAAACGTACTTCATGTCGACAATTGAAGAAGTACACATTAAATTGTGGAATTTCTATACCTCTTTGTCGTAACATCTTCCTTTGTTAGAAATACTAGACGTAAGATAAAATTTATTCTCGAAAATAATTTTTTGGGTGCATCGTGCTACAGTGGCTTAGTATTAATTCGTTCAATTTTTTTTCTTATTTTGGGGACGTACTTAGATAAAGCAGTTTCATACTATGTATTACTGTCAGCAGTGTAGAATCACAACCGCTGGTCATGTTTTCACAGTCTGAAACAGCAGTTTGTCAGCTAATCAGCTGTCGTTCAGAGCAAAGCACAATGGATAGCGTCTGCAATATTGCCGTCGCTGTTCTGAAGTACATCAACGGACTGTCGTGCTATCGCGCCGTCATAGCATCTTGTACAACCTACCTGATGCCTTCCGGGTTTTCCGCGGTAACGCGGTTAAAACGTAATTTCCTGTTGCCTTCACACTTTGCAACTGACTTGTGTTTACCTTCCTCTCACCGCGGTCTGCTAAATAAAGTTACCGAACAAGTTTTTAATTGCATTGCTCCCTTCTTGCCCCTGTCCCCCACCCCTCCGCCCCCTCTAGACTCACGACCTCCTCCTGACAAACTAACCACAGCAGGAACTAGCGCTTCCCCGTGGTGGCCAGTTGACGTTTGAAATTCATGGAAGTGCAAAATAATGTTCGCCAAGAGTTATGTGGTAACCTGGAGGGGAGTGTAGGGGAAATTATGTGTAAAGGCGTTCAAATAAAATATTTGATTATCCAGTACTGTCGCTTCCGGGTAAAATTCTCATTGAATGTAAAAGGGGTCTACTTCCCCAGCTCAAACATCCAATTTACTTTTTTTTAAAATATCACTCTCAAATTAAAACTTGCATATCACGAATTTACTTACTTTCTTGCAACTCTAAAAACATTACTTTTCATTTTATTTCTTCTGATTGCCCTCAAATATAAATTCACTGATGAAAACAAAATTTAATGCTATCAAAACATTTATTTTTTTGTATATAAATTATTGAAGGCTAAAAATAAATCTACAACGTTGAGAAAAATACAATTGGATGCCATGATAGTTTAGTGTAATTTAACGTGTGATGTTCATGTGGTGGATTCAATTGATTTAATACTTTCCAGCGCAATTCGTCAAGTCACTACACTACACAGCAAATTTTTATCTTCATTTAAATATTCAAGTCTTTATAAATATAGTATCTTCTAAACATTAACATCTCCCAGCCTTGCTTTACAATGGTCATTAAAGTCTGTGATGCGTTTTATAAATCATTTTAAATAATCCAGCCACATGAATAAATTATTGAGATAATATTTTGTTTACAAAATTTAACCGTAGTTTTTAAATAATAGATTGAAGAGTTAATTTGCACTAAATAAAGAAATATACTGACTACATTTACTTAAACAGATTTTTTAACAGTTTTATGTACTAAAGACGATGCAAATGATCTGCAGTGAAGTTCCTTTTGATTAATATAGTATGTTCCTTCTCAAATCTTCGAGTGATTCAGTGAATTAAACCTGATGCATATAATTTTATTTTATTGTGTTTCTTTGTTATGCCTGGTGTTTACTTTTCTTCGTATCATTTTGCTTTCTTGGTTTGTTAGAACAGCAGTTTGCCACACTCTTAAGCAGCGTTAGTAATTAGTTGATCAAAAATCCATTCTCGTTAATAAGAATACTTGAAAATTTACTCGGGGTACTTTTATAAAATAGCTATGGTGAATTTTACCCTATTCCAGGCTAATCAGCTGACGTTTCAAAAATGCCTTTATTTTACAGGTTACTCTTCAAACCCGGTCGTGATAATGCCATCTACTGAGGATTCCACAAAGCTAAACTACGTAGTTCCGAAAGTGAGATACAGAAAGTACTGAGGGCCAAAAACGTTACAGCCTAGCCGGCAAAAGTAGTTAGCTGTTCTGACTGTAAGGCCGTGTGAATACACTGGCCACTACCGATTTTACCGCTTATCCACGTAACTAAGGAACACACAATTTAGAAAGGGCATAATGAAGAGACACACAACGCAGAAATACATAACTTAGAAAAGTCGTAACTTAGAAAACACGCAACTTATAAATTTCGTTACTTAGAAACACACAACTTATAAACGTCAGTTTATCCATTCACACAACTTAGAAAGACACAACGCAGAACCACATAATTTATCAACGTCGTAACTTACAAACACACAACTGGTAAAAGTCACAAAGTAGCCTATAAACGCCGCGCAGCTTAGAGGAAAACAACTCAGAATCGTATAACTTCGAAAAGTCTTAACACAAACGGTCATAACTTAAAACGGTATTATAGAATGTTCTATCTTATGTGTTTCTAAGTTACATGTTTCTGACTTGAGACGTTCTAAGTTGCGATGGAAGCCCCGTTAATCCATGCCTAACACTCTTCTTAATATTAGTTTACCAATAACTTAAATCAGATTATATATGTGTATGCAAGTAGATATATGTATATGTAAACTTGTTTCATATGCACACACATTATGCATTCAGTCTGAAAATTTTGTTCCAGAACAGTGAATAGTTACCGAGGAAAAAATACAAACACGAATGGTAATTTTTAAGATTTCTTAGGACTTAAACATTTATCTTACATATTAACAGCATCCCAATGAGCATAAAACACATAAAATACTTCCTATGATATCCCATTGACAACCACCTCTTAAGAAAAAGTAACTAAATTAAATTTTGATACAGTTTAATCTTATATTTTGGTGAATGGTCAACTTATTTCTAATAAGTCTCGCTAACAAATAATAGGCTGCAACCGTGGATAATGTAAGTTTAGAGCATATGTTTACACATAAAATAATGCTAATTATATAAATGGCGCTCACACGTGGCATTTTATCGCTTTTAAATAATTTCTTAAGTTTTTGATCAAATTAAGCCAAACTGTTCCTCCTGCAGTGTACTTTCAAGAACCCCTGCCCCTTGTATCTGCAATTTTGTACAACAGTGATACGCTAGTACTTAAAAAAAAAGTCCGAGTCATGTATACTACAAACAGTTAAAATTTGCCGCCCAATTTTTTTCCCTGCAGCATTACCTCTAAAGTACTTGTAAAAATAATTTACGCCAATTTTTGCGTAATTTTACAAAGCACTACATCTACTGACATCGTGTGTTTTAACATTAACATTTTTGTTTTAGTTTTAAAACGCGTCACAGAATAATACATTCTACTTTAAAAAAAAAACAACCATTACGCTGTATCACTTCATGTATATGATGTTCGCGCTAAATTACTCATGCCGTCTGACTAAAATATATAGCTGCTGCAGAGACGTAGCAAGAGAGGACGAGGATGTCCTTGTTGTCCAGACTCCCCTTGGGCTTTCCTAGTCGTATAAAAAATATTCAAAGAGAAGCCTCAGAAGAAAATAATTCCAAAGTAACAAAGGCAATAAGAAAAAATATGTATCTTTTTTTTTTTATATTTGATACTTTTAACAGCTGTGCTTAGTTACGAAAACTGCTTACATAACACTATTTTGCACCTATAAATAAATTTTTTTATGGAAAGACCCTGCTTCATAGAGAGAAATGTGGTATTTTAAAATATTCTTTGGTTGGGAAACACCCCCTCCCTTTCCAAAAAAAAAAATCACTGTCCCCTAGATACAGTCTAGGTCACTGCAGTCGTGATTTTTCATCAAATTCTTGTACAAAGTAAATGTATTATTACAGTCTCCCTGCATAAATTTACAAGTGCAAGATGTAAACGAAGAATATATTTCAACACTGCTTTGCAATGTTTATTTATGAGCTGACAGAATAGGTTTGTTTTACTGAAAATCATTCAGAGTGGGATTCGTACAATCTACCCTTGAGTTAACAATCTAGCGCAGTAACCGCAAACCACACAAATAACTTGAGTTGCCACTTGCTGTATAGTGATTATACTGCATTAAGCTTTGTTGTTGTCAAATAGTTGGCGATGTTTCAGAATTTCGCCACCGTAAAGTCGAGTTACTGTTGACCTTTTTGGTTAACTTTGTTGAATAAAAATGTTGGTATTAATGTGGTTTAGCGAAGAAAGTTTGAAAATTTTAATATATGGATGAAACGAATGTTTTGTGCACTTAGGCTCTAATTATCTCCTATTTACTGATGAACGGTCAAAGTAACCACGCAAACGACCAACGTAACCACGGTGTTATGATACATTTATTTTAAACAGTTTTACACTTGCGCTAAAGTGGTCGGGTGGCAGTAGTCAGAGGTAGGCGCTTTAGAACTAGTTAGTGAATAATGCTTTGGGTGAGGGTTACGGTTTAGTGAAATATGTTGATCGAATTACGGTGGCTTTAATCTACATATTTTACATTACATATTACAGCACTACAAAATTATACTACATAATTTAGATAGGAGGGGAGCGGCTGTTTAGTTAATTACGTTCATGTTCTACTCTATGATGGGTGGACCCTTTAGAACGGACACCTTAGACCTCACCGTTAACGTGATGCCGGAGGCTGATGAAGAGTATGTTCGGATATCGACGGACGGCGGCACGTCGTGCGTCTCGACCCAGGACCATCTTGGCGAGCTGGTGACGGCTGAAGGCTTCAAGACAACAGACCCTTTTCCCCAAAACATTGCGTTATATTGCTACACTTCAGTACAGGTCTGAGAATATCATCAATTTCGGTACACAGTTATATTTATGAAGTGACTATTTGAGTGTATTTTGTTCACGCCGTAATCATATTTTTACAATGGCGGTCTTTAAAACATTTTTGATCATACTAAATATCTTATGTATTTATACGTTTTCAGTGTTTCATACACTATTTAGTAAAATAGCATGACTTTTTAAATTTAACATTGTCGTGTTCATATTATCATAATTATAACCTTTTAAAAATTTCTGGATCAGATGAGACATCTAAAAGATCTTATTACAAAAATGGCGGCCATCTGAACAATTTTCGGTCACAAGAGATGTGTCACGCGAGATATTTAAAGGAAGCACATATCCGAATTTAGTCAGACTCGATACACATGTAGCCTAATTAGTACGCCGTATTGAGTTTTTATTAATTTGTTCATATTGTAATCAGTTTTGAAAACGGTGGCTCTTTTATATTTTTTTACTACACGATAAATCTTAAATACATTTTTCCTGAGTTTAACCAAGTACAGTACATACTTAGTACTAATTAAGGTAACATGACATTGTTGTGTGCTCATGCTGTGTTTAATAAAGTACGTTCCCTAATTTCGAAGATTTCACTGCACGAATACATAATTTTAAATACGCGTATTTCGAAAATAATAGGACAGATAATAAGCTAAATTAATTTTAGACTCAGCCAGACTTTGGTTTAACTTATCCTAACTATTGTAGGTCCGACCGCTTGTCTCAGTGGTTAGAGCTCCTAGCTGGTGGGGCAAGGGTTCTGGGATAGATTCCCGGCCGGAAAGTGCAAATTTAATTTCACCTCCGATGAGTTCAAGTATGTGTGTTGTGTTTGTCCCTTCACACTCACTTCTGTGGAAGGCAATGGCAAACCACCAAAGTAATATGAAAACGGCGCATGAAAAAATTTGTTGTAAATACACTATGTTAAAAGAAAGTGCGACATGAATAAATTAAGATTATTATTTAATATTTCCCTATTAACACTACATATTTTACCTGTATGAGGTAAGTTACAACCGCACTGATGAAAGTAGGCTCATTAGTTATGCTGATTACTTCTTGTTGCTGTCCGCAAATGATACATACAACTTCAAAATCTACCCGTAAAGTATTTGTCTGTTTCACAAGTATGGGTGGTTCGGGATTAAGTGAACACTTTTAAAACCACAATTTTTTTCCTGTGTAGAACAGATTATATAAAAAAGTACCTAATTAAAAATCGAGGTGTGTGTATAATATCACACTGAATAGTTAGCATCTGAGGTCACAATAATAATATTTTTAACTATTATTCTAGATGTGAAGTGCTAACTTTATCGCGAACCACCAATACCTTGCAGTTCACGTAGACCTAGTAATCATATGGTGAAATATCATTGCAGTGTGTACATTATTGCTGTAGCATTAGGCAATTACTTGTTGTGTTGGCTGAAGTTTGTGAAGCTTGTTTTGGCTGGCATACGGTCACAACAGGCGCTTCGTGATTCCAGGGATTTAGAGGAGGACTGGCACGTGTCTGTAGAGCTGTAGGGAAAGTTGTGCCGGTGTGTTGGCGACACTACTCATCCGTACACACACACACAGGAGAACTGGTGCGCAAACAAATCCCAGCCCTCAGGATACGCAGCACGTACCAACTTCTCCGTTGTCTCCCATGGCCCTCGCTACCTTCCCAAGCCTCGCATACTCTCAGGGACGAGGCGACTACTTTCTTGCATGTTCCTCCAACCTTCTCGTTCCGTCGTTCCTAAGTTCTCCTTGTTCTACAAGTCTCACGTCGAGCTTCGCCACAATATGTCTGCAGCTTACCTAAGATAAACAGCATACTATCCGTCCTTGTATACACTGTTTGGAATTATTTTAGCAACATTTCACAGCATTTTTTAAAAGTTTGTTGCAATGGTACTTTACAATTACAATTTATTGGTTTGTGGACATACACCATTACTCAAGTTTTGCTGATCAAACCTGTGTTGAATAAAAAAATAAAAAAAAAAATCAGAGAAAAAAAACAAATATGAAACGCACAAAAAATAAAAAACAATCCCAGAGGAATCCTGTCAGTTCTTGTACTTTGTCATTCAACATAGGTTTGATCAGCAAAATACGAGCAATGGCGTATTTCTACAAACCAATAAATTCCAATTTCACAGCAACTTTTGGACAGTCATTTTATTATTTTTAATATGTATCACAACGCAACACACTTATAGTTCTAAAATGTACCCGAGATGTCTATTACACCACTACTAAAGTAAATTTCGTCTTACATTCTGCCACATATCAAATATTAACATTTAATGCCCATAAGTATACTGTCAACTTTTGTTAGAGCTATACGAAGCTCTGTCGCTTGACTGGAACACATGTAGTTAAATATTTTGTTTTTATGTTAGAAATATTTATAGCTTTCCAAACACGCTTATGTACTTGTTTTCCACCATAGCATTCATTTTCTACCACCAATCCTTCTACAGAGCTGTTTATGCAGTGTTACAGCGCTGGACTCACGTTCAGGGGTACTATGTTCAAATAGCCATTCTGATTTATGTTTACTGTATGGTTCCAAAATCTCTCCAGGTGGAGTCTAGGGTAGTTCCAAACTATAGGAGGCCATGGCCCAACCCTTTTCCATTTTCTGTCCAAGCCAATTATTCCGTCTGTAATGACCTTTCTGCCTTCTACTCTACCAGTGCTAAAACGATAAAAAGTGACTGGCCAATGGTGGAAGGGGAAATACGAGGTTTCGCACGACTCGCAAAGTAGTATAGCCGTTTGACTATTATTTAAATTACAGCTTCAATTGTTTACTTGTGAGCGTTTTACGTCGTTAGCGCACAAAATAGTGGTTGAATTCAGGGTAGTTTCATGTCAGCCCCATACAAAATACATTAAGAGTTTCAATGTTGAAGTCAACCGTATGTTTGAGAAAGGATAACACTGGTCTGAAACAGAGAATGTTATTAATAATTTCAAATGTGCATTCGATATGTCGGCGGGCTGCAGTCAACCTGTAATTGAAAATTTTCTTCTTGAAGGTTAGATTTTTTCTTGCAAGGGTCACACACATGTTGCGACAGAGCAAATTCTTCATCTGCTACCATTACAGGCGGCAAAATAAGTCCATTAGTACAATGTAACTATGTTGTTTGAGGGATACGCTGTTAGTTCAATGCCATCTTCTTCGCAAATGTGGAGTCTTTGAAAACACTCGAATCAGGTTTCCAATTTTAAACACCTACGTCAATAAACGTAAAACTGTGATTTGCGTCACAAGTGGAGTTTTAGGTCAATATTTAAAGAAATAACGTAAATCGGAAAATTTGGCCATTGATGCTAGATACCTTACTGAACATAATGCTCAAATTCCCGTAATTCCCCATGCCGGCGTCATCATTTTTTTTTCTTTCGCACAAGGATGTCATACGTCATCCTGAATGGCACACGGACGCAATTGTACTTCCAGAAACTGTTTACATGAACTGGCATTTACCGGGATCGGTTTTAATTAACCCTTGGAATACACCGAAGTAACATATTGTGTATGCAGATAGAGCGATAAAATTTACTTCAAGCCAAACAAATTAATTGATTGAACTTCGACATCTCTCCAGAAATCGTGGAATTTAAGTGAAAACTATCCATAGGTTAAAAATGGGGGAATATAACAAAAATTAACTAAACAAACGTAATTCCTTAAGATTCTAGCTTTCCAGCGGTGTAATGCACACTGTGCTGTAACAAACGGTTACCGAAGTACGGTCGCTCTAGTACAAGCATGCGCCCTCATACATGGTTGGGATGGAGTGACATTTCCCCCACCAATGTTTCTATTTAGGTGCTCCTAACGAGCCATTGCTCTAGTAAGACATGCACCAGATTGCTATACTGTGTAAGTAGTTTTTAACATTTTGTTTAATTATTTACTGCAGTTATAATACTAACTTTATGCACCTGCTTCTCAAACCACATCTCGTACTATGTTTATTGTGCGAATATTTTTAATGTAGGTTTATATTTTAATGTTGTATACGTAACAGATTAATTACTAGCACCTTAGCCAATCTGAAATAATAATAATCAAACATAAATGTTGTTCACATAACTCTGCTGAACTTCTACCCCTGCAGCGTGTGCAGAACATAGAGCACGGATGGCCAGCAAAGCGGCAGAAGCAATTTGATCCATCCTCAGGTCTACATGCACGTGAGATGTTATGTATGAGTTCATCTGGAGCTGGCGGCAAGTCACTGGTGATAGGATGAAATGTTTGTTAAACCTCACACCAACCCCAGTTGGTGGGTGTTAAGCCAGCCAGTGGACCCGTAATGCATAGTCAAATCATTATAAGTTGACAAGGTTTATCAATAAAATTTGCTGAGCATAAGGTACTTATAACGCGAATCATCGTACCAGAAAATATGGCCTGCGCAAGTGTTGTAAGGCCCCGGCACTTACAGGAGGAAGGTTCACTAGCTCTATGCTATCTGTCACCGCTTTTCGGGCCACAGTTCGACACAGATGGCCACGAAGTTCATTCAGGGCAAAGCAATTTCTCTGTAGTGTACATATGGATAATGAATTCTTCGCCTACCGCACTTATTTATTCTGCAATACCTACCGCACTTATTTATTCTGCAACAGCAGATGAGTTACTAAATATGGAAGCATTATTCCGGAGACGTGGATTTTGTTTCGAAATCTTCAAAGATTTCTAATTACCTTTACTACAGAAAATGGCGAAAGTGATGTCACAACCAGAGACTGCACGAGCAAACAATAAGTAATTCTTGTTATCTCCAAGTTTTTTTTTTTTTAATTTCACCAATGTTAAACAACTATGCTGTTGTAGTATTATTTCCGGGGCTGTTAACACTAATGAAGGTATTTTCTTTACCCCTTACAATCAACATATAGATGATATAAGTATCGGTAGCTGTGAAGTGTATTATAGTAACTCTGGCAATGTCAAGTTGTGAAGAAAGAGTAGTGTGAATCTGTTAGCAGCTATGAGCTGAAGTGTTAAGGTACCGGACAAAATGTTTCGTGTCTGTCCTCAACAGTTGTTTATGCGAAGTGGATGGCCGTTCACCACCAAAGTGGTGATTCGATGGAGTATCTGCAGTATGAACTAGCACCAACAACACTCGAAAAAAGCCCTGCTAAAGATCTATTTCCAGCCAATTCGTATCTTTCCGCGTGTAACGGCTGACGACGGGAAAAGTCTAACATCCCGGACACGTCACTTTATGTTTGCGCGTGTAAGATAAATTGTTCAGTCGATAGGTACCTGCATAGTTTGATAAAAAATAAGTAAATTAATTATATAAAATACAATTATATCGCTGCCGGTTGAATTTGTTTCAGTATTGTTGTATTTAAATACGAATAAACACGGAACTATATTGTGATATTTCGCTGCCAACCATACAAGCAGTAAGGTGACTATCGGTAATGTTGAATTATATGTGGTAACGGCTAATGATATTTTTCAAAGGTTAAATTTTTAGTGTTCACTTTACTCCGAACGACCTATATCTGTGTTTACTAAGGTATCAATGCGAAAGACAGCCAAGTCAACGGTTTTTAAACTCTCCGCAACCATTATGTCAGTTTTTCGGCAAGATGGCTGCACTGAAAGCTACAGTGTACATTAAATATAAACATATTGTCACGACCGGGCCTGACTGGGAATAGCTCAGGTATAGAACAAGAATAAATAAAAAAAATTAGCATAGCCTAATTTAAGGGGCAAAGCGTAGCTTAACATAACTATCGGTGGCAATACAAAACAAGAGACTTCTCTGTTCTATAAATTGTGCAAGAGGTACAAAACGGGAATCGTAAATGTGATATACTCAGAGTTGAGAACGTGTGTTTTCCTTACATAAAACCTGAAATAAAAAATGATTATACATACAACTTAGCACTAAGGTTGATAAATTAGGACAGCTGGGACAAGAAAAAATTAATGAAAACTTAATTAATACACGTTCGGCTCCATTGAAAGACTAAAATTTACTGAATAAAAAGAATAGTTTATAAATGAAAAGAGTTATCACAAATAAAAATTAAACCGACCAATATGTTACTAGAAAAGTTATGAAAATTTAAAACGACTGATTTAAACATTTTAAAGTTCAGACAATTATCACTGACAATTATTTATCCCGATAGAACACTATAAAATCTTTAAAAGTACAATTGTTAATTATTTAAAACTACAGGTTACAAACATTTAAAGATTATTTAAAATCGGCGATATTTAAGTGTTTCATGTAACAAAATAATTATTATTACAATTATTTTCTTCCGTTTCAAGTTGAATTAAACATTCACGTGTGTGGGTGTTCAGACTGAGATTCGCTCTCTCTCCCGGTTTAAATGATCACTGTTAATTTAGTTTTAAACTTTTTACTTCAACTTTACCGTTAACATTAACATTAAATTACATTTATAACCGTCTATCCTTAACTGTACCGTCTGCCTTAAAACACTATAGAACTTATCATTAACTGATCGCTATGGTCTCGACAGGCGGAACACTTAAGATTTGTGGCATCGGTCCTCTACGGCCAGGGCGTCCAAACCTCATCTCCCGGCCAAGCCCTTGGAAGCAGGCTTCTCTGCCGATGCCAACACTACGGTTTTCACTCATTTCTATCTAAATGAGTTCTCCACCGACATTCTAGCCCTTGGGAGGCGGATGCCATCCCAAGGCTGACGATTCACGCCCGAAACTAAATGTCAAACAGCCTGAGGTTCCAGTCATGCCTCCGGTCCCGACAACACGTCCATTCCCGGCAGACGACAAAGATGAACTCCCAGAAAATGGCGTCCAACTGCCCCTTCGACGCGGACCCTCCTATGCCGAGTCAGCAAAGCTCTGGCCGTTAAGGGCGTTCAAGTGGGGAAAAATTCATAATTTTATATTTGTATAAAATAGTGTTAGTTTTGTAGACATTACTGAAGAGTACATTTACCTATAACGAAAAAAAAATTAGCTCAGCCAGTTTTCCCGTAATGTCACTTCAAAGTCAAAATTTGCATAATTTTACTTCATACAAAACTTGAAAACCAGTAAATATAATGAAATGGAAAAAATATCATCAAAACTACACGTCGCCGTCGACGGCTTGAAGCATATACAAACCCATTATAAAATATTTTTGTGTTTAAAATAAATTTCTAAAAGTACCAAAAAAAATTTCAAATTTTGAAATTTTTTATTTCACATAAATATTTTTTGTAACGGGTTTTAAATACTACAAGCCATAGACCAGGACATGTGGTTTTGATGTGATTTTTTTCATTTCATTACGTTATCTGGTTTTCAAGTTTTGTATGAAGTAAAAACACGCAAATTTTGACTTTGAAGTGCCATTACGGGAAAACTATATGAGCTAATTTTTTTCCGTTAGAAGTATGTGTACGCTCAAGTAATGTGTACAAAACTAACGCTATTTCATACAAGTATAAAATTATGTTTTTTCCCCACTTGAACAACCTTAACCCCGGTGCGGCCGACACCCGGGCACTGAGTTTCACAACTAACGCCCCTTGTTTCCAGACGAAAAACTGTTTCTCTTCCTAGGAAAGGTGGATGACCCGCGGCAGTCAGGCAACTTTCCAGAAGCTGTCAGCGCACCCAGCACAAAGGCAAGCGTTCATTGTGAAATTACCTTACCCCGATTTTCCACAGCAAAGTCAATGACTTTCCAAAACACGAACAGTGACTAAAATAAAAATTTACGACGTGATAATATATATCATAATTACCATCGTTATGTTCTGTGATGTGTGAAATATTACAAATATATTACAAAATATTACAAACAGCTTTGGCGATATTTTGCTCTTCTTCAAAGTTACTTCAGGACGCATTGTTAAATGACACAACCTAATACTTACTTCAGTTTTACTTTATGATGAGTATTTGTACAATAAATATTCCGTTTCATAAGATTTGTCTAGATTTCATTCCTTTCAAACTTTATATGAATTTTCTTTGCCATTTATGGTTTGGTTATTGGTTTATCGGTTTGATTATTACATTGTTTTATTTTTGTACTCCTTATCTAAAATTACTATTTTCATATTTAATTTTTGCAGTTCTAGTTTCCTTTAATTTTCGTCAGTTCACCCGTCGTCACTTCCCTGCAGCACAGATAGCGTTTAGAAAACCCTGCCAAGGCGCAAGTCTTGAAGCTCCGCAGAAAATATCACTCACAGTACAGACGATTTGAATATTAGAAGAAAAATTTTTTTACTTTAAACTACAAACACGGTTAAATTAATTTCCATTGTGGTTCTAACTAAGCGGCTTGTATACATTGAATATTCAAACAACTAAAAACAAAGTTTTGATTATTTCACGCGTTCCCAACTTTCAGACTGCAAGGAAGTACTTATGCAAATCCTGAAAACTGTAAACAAGAAAGGAAACATTTTCTCTTCCAAGAAGGTACCAAAAATAACACACAACACGCACAGCTTTACATTCTGCATAGAAAATTGATGTGCGCAGAGATCAGTTTTTTTTTAATAAATGTGTTCATAACCATTATTAACGAGCAATTAATCTCGAGTTTACATGTTTTGGGTTTCGCCAAGCAGTTTAACTCGATTTTCTCGTCTTATGCGAGGTAAAATTTTAACTGCTCGATTTTGGCAGGGTAACTTTGTTAATCTCGCTTGCGACGGTCCCCTTAATACAGCACACGCTATTGAGTCGAGGGATGAGAAATAATAACTCCGGCAAATATAGTGGAATCAGTCTCGCGTACCGCCACGCCGCTCACAGAGGTGGAGAGAGTTGTACTTCTGCTGAAATTGATAATATAATAATACGCGACGCTTACGCTTGCCCTTGCAAATATTTAACGTAAGTATTTTTATTGAAATGTTTCGACGAAGTGGCCGGATAGGACGCCAACAGCTCCTTCCGCGCTCACCTTTACTTCTCTCCCTCGAATCTCGACGATGACCCTTACATCTTAACTTTTGGCGGGAAAAAGTCCCCAGTGTACAATAATCCTTGGGCACGCCTTCCAGCCAATGAAAACCCTGGACTACCTAGCTCCGCCCCTCGTGAGCAAAACGTCGCGCTACCCTTGATCGTTATTTATTGTTTGTCAAAGCTTAATTATTTTATATTTGTTGACATACCCTTGATTACAAAATATTGTTTTTATTGATTAGCTATAACCATACTGACACAGATAATTATTCAAATAAATAAAAGTAATCCCCACTGCCGGGTTGTTACAGTAGTGCTGTGGCTGAAGAGGGGGATGGATGGAAAGAGGGGTGAGGGGGCTGCCGGCCGGCCCAGACCTTTTGTGACGGCAGACCACCCCCTCTCCAGACTTCGAGGCACTTGATTTCCATTTATTATTACTAAATTTATCCTAAACTAATCAAATCTAATAATACAACTAAATTACAATTATTTTCAGTATCAATGTATCAAGACTGTTAATTTGATACCTGACACGAGGCATCTACAATCACAACTGCCATTTTCTTCAATTTACATAATTAAGTACATTGAGATACACAAAAGTTCCACTTTGGCTCGTCACACGCTTAAGTTCAAAACAAAATGCCACGATCACTGTATAATTTAGTATTTGGAAACAATACAGACGGTTAAGACTTTATTCCTGTGTATCGGCCTTGCCGTATTCGAGAAAGAAATCATTATTTTGACGAATATGATAATACAGACTTCCGAATACATTTCCGCTTGTCAAAGCAATCGGTCCATTAACTTTAATGATACATATTAGGTTATGTTACACGGCTGGTATTTTCAGGTAAGCAAAAAATATACAGACGAGAAAATAATCCAAAAATTCTGTGTAACTAAACATTAAAGGGTACTTTCTTTGCCTTTACAGCAATAAAATAAGGTAAATTATATTTGCCAGACCATCTCCCCCATGTCTTTCTTTCTGGCTTAGCTCCAAAGTCACCCAGGGGTACCTAGCCCCCTAGATAGTATGATGCATTCACTTCTCCCTCTCACTCAAAAACATTGTAGAAAAGTTTCAAAATGAATTAATTTCTGCATAAATAATAAACACGCATTCGGCAATCTCCGACAAGTGTTCGGGTATTTCTGACACAATTAAGTGCAACTCGGCTCACACAACCCATCGTGCAGCCAAGTTTAACTAATCTCTGGTAATTTAAACTCGCTGTGTTGTTGGTGGAACACACATCTTAACTTAAATTTAGGGTTAACTCTTCATCGAGTTTTGCTAATCTCGCGTTATGGCAAAGTTAAACTTCGTTGGTGAAACTGGCCCTAAGTTGTGTTTTAACTATAGTGGGTAAAAGGTTGTAATGGATATAATTTCCTGTTACGAAATTTTCATACATTTCAAAATAAATGCTATACCGTGTTTATTTTTAACTTTTGTAGTACAATTAAAATCGTGAGGATTATGCGCTGTACATGAAATTCAGTGTGTATGTGATGACCGTTATACATGCTCGTTGGTAGGCCTGTATCGTTACGTCTCTTCGCTACTAGAGGCATAATTATACAGTGCTCGCGCAATTTTATAATGAACTTAAGCGAGATTAGTGACGTTACCCGGCCAAAATCGAGCAGTTAAAATTTAATCTCGCTTAAGACGAGAATATCGAGTTTAACTGCTTGCTGAAACCCAAAACATGTATAATCGAGATTAAATACCGAGTAATCTAGATTAAATCGCTTAAACTTGGTTGGTGAAACCGGTCCTAAAAAAGTGGTCGGTTTAACAACAAACATACAGGTAGAACTTTACCTGTTAAACTCCTAGCTGTCTGTCATCAGTAGACGAATACGTGATCAAATAGACGGTTAAATATGTCTAAACGTCAGCAATCAATACGGGATCTTAAATGTCGTAAATTCAAAACAAGCCTTTACATTTTGTACATTTGTTAAATCTTTTACTTAATGTAACAACAGTGATACATTATTTTATTTACATTTCTTGTAATATTCTTTCCATTCTTCTTTATTCCTCTAATTTGAACACTGTGCTTGTGTTGTGTCTTTTATGTCTACTGTTCGCGTGTTTCGTCAGTTAAGCGTGCTCTCGAGCATGGTTAACTATGATATGAGTTTATGTAAGTTAATAGATGGTTGATGACTGTACTCCGATAACTATTTGAACTCCTAAAGCTTAAATTTTGCCTACCGAGACTAATCTTGTGACATTTCAACCACTTAGCTGGCCGAAAAATGTGTATATCATGAAAAATGTGTATATCATGTGTAATTTTTTAATACATAGGTTCTGTACACTTTTAATAGACACATATTTGTATCTCTTACTTCTAAATAAAAGAAAATTTATACATATACATTTGCTCCGATGTTTGCCAACTAGTATCACAATAATTTGATTGGCAAGAAACACTGCAGTGAACTTTAAGAAGAATAAAGTGACATTATTTTAGGCTTTTACGGAAACGTAGCAGGTACAATCTACTCGGTAGTATTGGTCTCGTGATGGGACATACTCAGTCGTTGGATTTTTAACAGTTTTTTTAGAGCGTACTTAAACTCGGAGAGTTAGTATGTTGGCGGCCGATTTAAAATATGCGACAAGTGGTATATTTCTTTCGCAAATCTGAGTGAATTACACCAAGTTCGCACAGTGCAGTATACATTTTTGTACTGGTACGATATACGTTTATGTTATTATAATTGCGTATTTGTAATGTTACATTACTAATGTATACTGTGCAAAACGTATACAGTTAATATCCAAAAAACGTCAAGAGAAATAAGAGATGCAAAATAAACTTCCTCTGCCTGACACATAACCACCGCGTACCATGTACCAGAGTCAATTATATGCAAATAAGTTTTAAATGTTAAAAATGTGTATGTTCATAAGGCCTAGTTGTGTATAATTATCTAATTTATTCTATGCCTGAATAGTGTTCTTCTAGCGACATTTTCCTTTAATAAACTCCTCCAGACTTCTCGTCCAACGAAAGTATAACTTTTCGAATTAATCATCTGTGTTCAACATGCACTCAAGTGCCTCACAACATATTTTCTTTTGTGTACACGCGCGGGAGCCTGTGTTTGTTTACTTTTTAAACGCACTTTTCTGTTTATCGTCTGCTGATGGCTATCTACCCTGCTCGGGAGCAGGGTAGACCTGATCAGATCCGATGAAGATATAGTGTAGAATATTTAGAGATTCACACCGCTAGACTCTACTCGCACAAAATTTCCGACCGGTCTTCATCATAAGTGTAGTTTAAAATCAGGACCCCCATTTACATGAAGGCTCTCTAAGCTGTAGCCGAAGGGCCCGCATCATAAACAAATACATAACAACAAAAAATTAAGTTTAATCATTAGTTACACCGAATACATATTTTTTTTTCTTTTAATGTCACAAAATATTTTTAACACTAATTTTGTATAGTTTTGTAAGTAATTTTAAATAAATTTCATGGGAGAGCATATATGAGGTGTGAGTGGTGAGTGGTTCCGCATAACAGACTCAGCCTAAGACTCTACAAATCGTAATGCAATTCTGTGAAGAATATAGCGATATACAAGTTAGTTTTATGATAGTAGCAATAGTTCTGAACAATAGAGGGCAAAATTGTGAGTGTTTTAAATATATATATGTGTGTGTGTGTATATATATATATATATATATATATATATATATATATATATACATATATATATTACAACTAAACATACATTAAATTATGACTTTCTACAAGAAACAGATGACTACGCCGCTCAATAAAATACACAAAAAATAAACTTTAGCAACTAGGTCGACAATTTTTGGAAATTCGTGTTCCCATTTATGATCTCCGATTGGCGAAAGCCATGTGCATCAAGATAAGGTTAATATGGTATGTTAGAAGATAAAAGCATACGTTAAACTTGCTATGTACACATTATTTTTTAACAATACAGAATTTACATATATATATATATATATATATATATATATATATATATATATATATATATATATATATATATATATATATATATATATATATATATATATATATATATATATCAACGACGATCCTTGTTAGCTAACGATATTTGCTTAGTTCAGATTTTGTGTTACATAAGAATAAACCTGATTTCTTTAATATTTTGCATTTAAATGCACTATTGCGTGGTTAAAAACAAGAAATAAAGAAAATCAAGGTCTCTAACTTTAGATATTAACACTGAATGTATAAACAATGTAGGAACATTATTTCTGCAAGCATTTAAGAAACATTTATTTGGACCCCCTAAAAAAATTCCTGTGTGCGCCACTACCTGCAGGGACAAAGGTTGGACATTTTAACCAAAATTGAAAGTTCTATTAGACCAATTTATGTGAACAGTCAAACTCTGTGGGAACAGAGACCTTGACTTTGTCAACCTAATATTTAGCTATGCTGTGCACAGCACCACTGAAGTTGCTTCTTATTACCTTCCTCGGCCTTCACCTTATTCACCTCATATTACAATAGATGTTTTGGGGCCTTCATTCTCCCGTCAACCCGTAGAATGTAGATGGAAAGAAGGAGCACGACGTCTCGTGATCGTGAAAAGTGAAGTTGATGCTAAGTAAATAAGGTTGCATATTGCACCTCCCTTCTACGTCGGAGACGCGGTTTAATTTTATAACTCATCTTCAGCTGATTCAGCAAAAAATTCTAACCGACGTAAAAAGGGCGGTTTCTCATATGATAGTTTTAGTGTCACAGCATAGTTTTCATGATGTTTCCGCATTCTTTAAGGGAAAATAAATTCCATGTTTCTCACCCTAAGACATGTTTTTCAAGAATATAAAAGTACCGCATATTGTTTAATTTTTTTACTTTATACATGTTTCTGTATTGTTAACGATTTTGCTGCTGCACTTAGAGGGTTCTGCTAGTTTTCAGTATGTTTAGGTTAACACATGTTACTGTGTACTAATCAACCGACTTCAACATAGTAAGTACTGGGTCCACGTCAATGCTAACTTCACAAGTGGCTTTAAGATATAACGAAGTCAGAGAAGTCCTGCAGAAGTAGGTGTTCCAAAAGAGCTCAATTAATTATCTAATTCACTATGAATGAGCAATGCAATAAAACATTTAAAACCCACAACATAATATTTTGAATTTTTTAAGAAATCGCAGTTGTACAGAAATTTATTGCAAATTCAAATAAAAAATTAATATAAAAATAGTTCACTGGATAATTTTTTAATGTTTTTACGTAGGCCATGGCATGTTCTTTCACTGTGAATTAATTCACTTCCATAAGTCAATTGGTTTTCATTATTTGCACGGCAGAACATGCGAATTTTTACTTTGACAGACTGTTAGGAGATAACTGTACGAGCTAAAACTGTTTTAATAGAAACTGCACACTCAAGTATCGTCTACAAGACTAACACTATTTCATATAAATATATAATTACGATATTATCGCACTTCAACGCCCTTAAGCCTGCTATTTCACACTTGGTGAACAATGTGACACACATTGTATCTTCCCAAGCATAACTATGAAATACGAACTTGAAAGATAGCAAATTACTCTTAAAAACATTCCAAAGTAAGTAGTGTCCGCAAAAAACGTCTTGCCCAGACTGGCATTGTTGCTGGGATGGGATTTTTCCACAACTGATACTGTCTGAACTCGTACACAATGCCTCATCCTTGGCACTCTGTTGTTAAAAGGGCCCATTTTTGATTCTGCTTTGGATAGTTTGTCTTTTTTTTTTTTTTTTTTTTTTTTAATTTTACCAAATATTTGGTCAAGTTTTACACTATACCAACATGTGCGTTTTCTTTTTCTTATTCTTTCTATAGTACTTGTTGAACATGTCACGCAAACATGGGTAACACAGCGCTGCGCCGCCAACTCACTATCTTAGAAACATGTATAGGTGAGTCTGGTTGTCTTGGCTTCCGGGCTGGAGCCGCGTCTTGTTGGTAGATCGTACAGACGTTTCGCCGTAATTTGCAGCAGGCATCTTCAGGGTGTCTCGAGCAAGACTGAAAGCAAGGCCGTCATCGTTTCCTCATGTGACATCCGAGGCCGTGCTGTCGCGAGACCGAAAGCCGAAGCTTCCATAACTCGCTGGGTGTTTCTAAAATCAAATGCACCCCGACAGTCTAGTTTCAAACCATTGGAACGGCGGCGGGGCGCGTGTAACTGTTTAAGCTGAGCTCCGGACCCGTATTTAAGGCTGGAGGGGGGTTGTTGACATTAATAAAATTACGTGTTTGTGTAAACGGCGGGGGAGTTAAGCTCCCCTCCAGCTAGGCTGGAGTGATGTAGTGTCGTGATGTCTGTATAGTGAGGTGAGTGTTGTCAGCAAGTGGCTAGCTAAACTCGTGGAGTAGTAGTTTATGAGTCCCTACGACCATGAGAGCCGCTCCAATCAATCCCAGCCAGCTAACTGAGGATCAGGCCTGACAAGAGGAGAGAAAACACTTAATATCTGTTAATGAACTCTGAACTGTGAGATGTACATCGTCTCGACCTGAAACAGAGAACTATCAGGTCGATGTGTCGTTAACATGTTCCCTTAATATACACAATGTCCCAATAATACTTTTTTTTTATTTTATTCCATTAATTATTTTTTCTTTAACATACTTTTTGACAGGTCAATTACATACCAGGAAAGTGAGCAGCTTGAAAAGCTTAGTCAATTAAAAATAAATAGAAAAAAAACTCCCTGTTGGAAAGGTACAAAATAATTATATCACAAATAGTAGGCCTACTTCTAAGATTAAGCAAAATATATCTAATTACTATCTAAGACAGTGGTGTGTCGTGTCACTGTAGAGTAACATAGGGTTTTTTTATTTTTATTTTTTTTTTTTAGTTTTAATTTTTTTGGTTTTTATGTTTTAATTTTTTTACCAATTTTTTTTCTAAATATTTTAAATAAACTACATGTATGTACAATGCCCCTCTCCTCCCTGCCATGGACTGGTGTGCATGCCCTTGGCCTGGTTCGCGAGCGAGGCTGGGGTCGACCTCTTACTCACGTCCCTACACAGCCAGCCCCTAACAGAGCTTCTCATGTGTTTGTGTCGTGTCTGTGTTGTATGACGTTACGTGTAGACGGTGCGGCGTGTGGCTTGAATGTGCACTGCGCGGCTGGGTTGAACAGTTTGGTTTAGCAGCCCTCGCTTCCTGACCGGCCGGCCAATCAGCGCCCAGCAGCTGCGCCCCGATGGGCCGGCCAGGCCCTTGCACTACTGGCTTTCGTGACTGGTGTAACAAGAATCATAGTTTAGGTTTTTTGTATTTTCTGTGCTCTGCGGGGTTATAATTTCCTAAAATATTAATATTTGGATTGTCATGATGCATTAAAGTGCTGTAGAAGTTATTATTCTTTGCCCGAATGACTTCCGCGATGTATGTAGTTCTGAGAAACCGGTGTATAGTTTCATTGGACGTGTATCTGTCTTGGTCTGAAATTACTCTAAGATATTTGTTTTGTATTCTTTGAATTTTTGATAAATTACTGTTGGAGGCGTTGCCCCACACTTCACATTCATATAGCAGCGCCGGGAGGATTACTTGTTTATATAGAAGTAATTTTTTGTTTCTCGGGAAGTTGGGTGCTTTAAATAATGGGTATAGTTCTCTTAACTTACCTATCGCTGCCCCGCAGATATTTGTAATGTGTAGGCCCCAGGTTAAAGTTCGATCTAGTGTTATTCCTAGGTATTTAGCAGTTTTTTGTGTATGGGATGTTTTGGTTAAAAAGCTTTAATTGCGTGTTTGGTTTAAGGCACTATAAAGAGTGGGTATAATCGTCCGCCATTTTGGGTCTTTCGGAGCTAGCGTAGGCCGATGCATGCTCGCGCGCCCCAAAAACCTGACAAACTAAACTAATCATAAATCTAAAACTATTCAGCCAAATTTACTCAAAATGTTTATATTGCATTTTAGAACTATGCTGCCAATGATAATGTAGATCAAATTTATTTTCTGCAACTATCATGTTATTAAAAAAAATTTTAACAATGCCATGTTGACATTTGACAGGAAAATGCAGAGTAAATTATAGTAAGCGAGAAACTTTTTTGTTATACGAGATAGACGGGGGGTATCAGCGAAGAAAACAAAAAGGATAGTAAAAATAAAATTTCTATGCCCCTCTTGACGATTTCCGCGAATCGCTGTTGTTTTGGTGGCAGGTAGAAGACAGAATAGGTTTGTTCGCGTGGTCTGCCAGTTTTACCAGCCGAGGGCAAGTGCCATTTTTCGCTGGCAGCGAAATGGCAGGACGGGCAGTTGCAAGTTGCTATGACCACCCGAACGATATCTGGCAGTAAACAAGCACGTTGTTTTGAAAAACACCCGCGAAAGTTTGTTTTGAAAGTTTAGCATTGAGAACTCAGCTTAGCT
>PNEQ01109601.1:0-20502 GCA_003012365.1 Medauroidea extradentata
GCGACATGCTCCTTCCACAACACTCAGGTTCTGACAGGCAATACGCCGCCACCGGTCATGACTCACGGATCCTAATAGCAGTAACAAGACGTCTCAAGTGTCAGCTGTCAAACGATACCAACTTCATTCCGTTTATCTTAAGTTTCATTTTTCGACTTTTGGCCAGCTTTTACGGCAAAATACTCCTCTGTGCGCCGCTCGTGCACTATCATAGAAACTGTTGAAGTGATTACATACATGTAGCGGCATATTACCAAGTTACCAATAGTTTGAGAATAGTTAACGTTTGCGAAGGTCTGTGCCGCTTGTAATTTTGCGAGCCCACGCAACCGTACTTAAGACGCAAACGATTCGCTAACTGCGTTCAAGAATCTTGTTTAAGTGTGTATTTGAATTTTAAACAGTTTGGTGCGTGCTCTATATTTTAATTTTGAAGCTGTGATACATTGCACATTTAATTTATCAACACATTTCGATGGGCATAGTGTGTATTTTAAATGTTTAGAAATAATTTGCTTGGATAGCGCTTCTTATAGAATATTATTCATGGCAATTATGATAAGGAAAGTCTGCATTAAAATTAGTTTGGTTTTTCTTATGATAATTAAGGTGCCGTATATGGACTAAAGTTGGAAATGAGGAAACTGAAAAAAATAACTATGTAATAATTCAGTCAAAAAAATGAAAAACTTTCATTACAAAACATCATTTCCATCAAGCAACTACTAATAAGTGAAATTAGTAATATAAGTAGTTGAAGACAGTACATTCTCTCCCTCATAGATTACAGCGTGACATGAAACACGAGTTTTGTAGCGTACATTCTGAAAGTTTGCATGAACTTACAAAAATCCTCGCAAATGCAGTTGCAGCCATCAATTCTGTTTTCAGAACACGTAAGTACATGTGCGGCGTCAACAACTTTCTTTTTTACCATACGCCAATGCTCTTAATATATCATAGTAATGATGAAAAGAAAGAATAGACACATTTATATTTTAACCAAACAAGACGTTACCAGCATAACTGATAAGCCTACTTTCCTTATAGTGGGTGCAATTTAAACCTAAGAATTATAATCCTCAAAGTAATCTAGGCATATCAATTATTAGTATTGATTTAAACATATGATACACGAATTCCATTAAAGATAAGTTTGATTGCTAAGAAATATGCGAGCACCCAGTTTAATAAACTTGGGGAAATTTTTTTCTGATGTATCTTTCTATCATAAAGATAAAAAAAAGTCGCCATTTTCCAAATATTACAAAAGGGTGAACGAGATACGCCAAAGTCAAATCAGCTTTGTATGTAGTATGTGTACTATGTTTGATAATATTTCAAATAATACTTCCCCAGAGAATTCATACTAGGCAAAAACTTAAAAAAAAAAAAACGGCTACCATTATTAAATTATGGACATAGAATGAACAAAATAGACAAAAGTATGATCAACTTTGTATGCAGTATGTGTGTACGATATTTAATAAAATTCAGAAAATAAATTTTAAGATACGTATTGCTTTACTAAAACTATAAAAAATTGCTGCCATTTTTAATATGATCACAGGGTGAACGAAATACATAAATGTCAAGTTACCTTTGTAAGCATTATATATGTAACAGGTTTGATGAAATTCTGAAAAATATATGTCCTAATATACGTAATACTACGTTAAAAATAGAACGATGGCCGCCATTTTGAAAACATTAACATAGGAAAAACCAAATACACAAAAGTCAACTCAGATTTATATGTAGTATAGGTGTACTAAGTTTGGGGAAATTCTGAAAAGAATTTTCTAAGATATGTAATACTATGCTAAAATATAAAAATTACCACCATTTTTAATATATGAACACAGGAGAACCAAATAGACACAGAAGCCAAGTCAGTTTTGTATGTAGTATGTACATTTGTACCAATTTTGGTCAAATTCTGAAAAATATTTCCTATAATATTGGATACTATGCCAAAAATATAAAAATTGCCGCCATTTTGACAATATCAGTACTGAATGAACTAAATACACAAATGTCAAGTCAGATTTGTATATAGTAGACTATATGTGTACCAAATATGGTGCAATTCTGAATAACGTTTCCTAAGTTATGTTATATTGTGTGTAGTATAGGTGTACCAGGTTTGGTGAAATTCTGAAAAAAATGTTTCTTAATATATGTAACAGCATGCTAATAATATATAAATGACCGCCATTTTGAAAATATTAGCACAGGATACGCGAAATTCACAAAAGCCAGGTCAGTTTGTATATTTGATATAGATGTACCAAATTTGATGAAATTCCAATTTACAGTTCCTTAGATATCAGCTTGATCGAAAAATTTTAAAATGGCTGCAATTTGAAAATATGAATAGGGCGTAAGCGAAATATATGAAAGTCAAGTCAGATTACAAAGCACTATATGTGAGCAAAGTTTGATGAAATTCGGTCCACTGGTTTAGGACACGTACACACACAGACGCACACAAGGCGCGCACGCACACCCACACACACACAAGCACACACCTACACGCAACACATTCATACACACACACACACAGACACACAGACAGAAAGGTGATCACATAAGCCTGCTTTTTTCTTCAGAAAGTAGGCTAAAAATGATGCAAATTATAAAATGCTTCACTATGCGAAGTAATGTAGGCCTATATCAGTATTGGCAGTGATATACAATTATTAGAGACAAATTTCTTGTCCTTTTGTATGTCTGTGATGAATTTATACCAATGGTATGTCTTGTTTTACATCAAATTCTTTTTTTAATCTTCACCGCATTGTTTTGTTTTCGGGGCGCTAACATTTATTTTATTGAGGTTCACCGCCAAGCTGTTACGTATTTAATCTTTATTACTCGTACGTAAACCTAGTGTTTCATCTAAGTCGAAGCAGGCTTCGAAATACCCGCAATTTCCATCACTAAATCGGTAAAATTGCCAGACTCAGTATTAAGTATTTAAATATCTGAGGATTTACGGGCAGAATTTACAGACGTTTGCTCCTTTTTATTTGTGTTTTATTTCCACAATTTTGTCTGAAACCAATTATATGTCTACGATAAACGTTTGTCATAATAATTTTGCGTGTAACTAACGGTAATATTAAATTTTTTGTGTGTATCATAAGAACCGAAAAAAAAAAAAAATACAATTAATTAAAAAGCATTGAAAAGTTTTTTTTTTTTTTTTTTAATTTGGAGGGCAACTGAGAAAAAAAATTGTTTATCTCTGCGTGGAAAAATAATGTCACATTAACAAGGCAACGAGGATACGTGAAAGAAAAAAAAACTGCGAACAGCAAACATCCGTTCTCACATCATGTAACGCTGTTTTGCGATGCTCAAATCTATACAAGCTTAAAATCGTAAATACTTTATACTCACAAATTTAAAATTAAAAAAATATAAAAACCTCTATGGCGTGTTTATTCATATTGAAATGCATACACTTTAAAATTACACGCATACCGTCAGTCCAGAATGCGTCTTTTTATGAGATATTTACTTAAGTTTTTAAAGCGTCAGATATATAACATTGGTGAATTGCCGATGTAAAATTTTCACTACTATTAAGGCACCGGAGGAATTCGAACCCTCGATCTCCTGTTTACTAGACAGGCGCTTTAACCAACTAAGCCACGGCGCCGACGAGCATGTTTCAAACAGTAAAACGAAGTAAGTCAATATGATATGTACGAGCAACTGAAAAAAAAAAAATGTAAATTAAACCCGGTATTTCTTTTGTACCTGAGTCACTACCTGGAGATGAGCGGTTAACATACTTAAATAAAAAAACGGGGTGGGTAGAGGAGGAGTAAACGCGTAGTAAATTTTTTCGATCGACGTCCCGCAACACTGCACTCATGTTAAGTTTTCAAATGTGGATAAGTACAGCATATAGAGAGTCTGAAGTTTCAATACACTTTGACATAGATCATTTAGCAATGATAAAATATTTCCTCAATTTTGCTAATTGAAATTTGGGTTGTGAAAAAAATCCCTCCCCCTTTTAATGCCAGCACCGTGTTTAAATACTTAAAAAATATGTTATTGATTTTAAATAAGTTATGAACTTTTACAATACGTATTTTCTTTTTGCCATAGCAAATTAACTAAGGCACTCTACGTGTGTGTGATGAAAGATGAACTGTATACAGTTCGTTGAAATGAGACGGTGTGGTACCAGCTACTTGCAAATAAATTAAGAATTCAGTACAAGTATTACGAGTTTTTCGCCCTCGCTTCTCAAGTATTGGAATAGGCCTACTTTTTTTTAATGGGGTCGCCTTCCGAGGCCATAGACGGTGAACGTTGTTGCATAAAACGTTTTATCACATAACTGCTAAACGTACGTAAGCGATGTCTGCGCAGGAATAGCATTCGTTGTACGTATGTGGGCTTAGGCTCATAGCTCGGTGGTCCCCATGCAAAATATTTAGAAATGTATATATATAGTCTATCTCATGAACGAGTGCTTTTTGACAGCTGGTAGTAATCATTTTAAAAAAATTAAAACCCAAAAGAGATTATTTTCACGAAACGATGAATCAGCTTACTCAGACGAATTAAAGTGAAATTATGTTTTCAGAACAGCAGATAAAGCCCTGGAGTACAATGGACTATTGGAAACTATGTCACAATTAACTGCCAGAAAAGTGCACTCGTTTATGGGATACAGTGACAAATCCAGAAGGAGGAGGCAGCCCCCCCCCCTCCCCCAAATTCCCCGAAATTGAAAGTAAAAAAAAAGTGAAAATACAGCCCTACTGCTGTTTTAATATGGCTAAATAGGTTTCAAGCACTTTATTATTCAAATGTTCACAAAACACATCATTTCGAGTGTTTTTGTGGGCTAATCCATGACTATGGGAGGTAGTGTAGTTCATTGGAAGCTGAAATTTTTCATGCTTTGTAGCAAAAAGTCACTTCCAAGTCAAATTATCTCTCTCTCTCTCTCTCTCTCTCTCTCTCTCTCTCTCTCTCTCTCTCTCTCTCCTTTTACTCTGCGTATTCAAGTGCTGTCACTGGACACAGCAGCAGGTGTGCAGGCTTTTAAACTACCCAATGAGCCATACCCTTCAAACAACAATAACACTGCTCGCTGTGAGAGACTACAAAGATTTATTTGGTCTTGGCTTCCACATTAGCATAGTCTCAATAAGTAGAGACCTGAAAAATTCGCGTTTTGTTTTGCGAACAACTGTAAATTCGTGTAACTTTAACAAATGGGCTCTTTACTTATTTGTAGTGTCGGATCTAGGGAGGGGCAAAGGAGGTGGGCTGGACGAAGGTTAAAACAGGAAAATAACATCCACCTTGAAGAAGCTAATTCAGGTATTAATGAAAATGTAGTAAATATTTGACTGAAATAAAAGTCAGTTAAATTTATTTTGTAACGTAAAGCTAGTGTATCGTGCGGTAGTGTGTAGCCTACGTATAATGTTCATGTAATGCAACACCTGTAAATTTAACTGAACCGACGAGTTTAATTTCTTTATATAATTTTGAAATACAGATTTTTTTTGCATTGAAATGTGTAGTTTATAATTACTCAAACGAAATTAACATTACAGCAGTATTAACTGTATTTTTACCCAGAACAATATTTTACTTTACGTACATTAAAATTTGGAAAAAGATAATAAGGGGGCAGGGGTGGCGTAAACCGTCTGTGCCCCTCTTACAAAATGGTCTGGATACAATACTGCTTATTTGACACCTCCTCGAGGATAAAGTGAGCACTAAAGGTTTAACCTTCGGGAAAATATAACTAGCCGTTACTGCATATAATTCGACAATAACAATAGTTACCTTACTCGTTGTGTGGTTGGCAGCGAATTGCAGTATGTAGTTCCAAGTATTTTCCTAATTAAACACAACAATACTGACATACAATTAATTGAAATCGTTACAGAAATGTATTTCATATAATTATTAACTTTTTATTATCAAACTATATAGGTTCCTACAGACTTCATAATTTATATTACACAAGCAAACATCAAGTACCGTGTCCAGAGAGAATAGATATTTCCCGTCGTTAGCCGTTACACGCGGAAAGATACGAATTGGCTGAAAATAGAGCTTCAGCAGGGCTTTTTTGAATGTTCACTTTATTCTGAACCGGCTATACACAGACATTCTAGGAGGTTAGCCCAGAGGTCAGTGAACCTGTAGGTGTTTCCGCTCAATAAAGATAAGTTATTCAGTTTCGCGGTACTATCGCTATCTCTGCCAGTGGCGTAAAGAAGGATGTGACCCTGAGCAACCCCGGCCCCTCCACCCGCACCTTACAACGAAAAAAAAAAAAATTCCTCGCAGTAAGCGTGCGGTGCGTAGATATTAAGGTAGGATCCAGAAATGCTACTGGGGCAGTGATGGATTAAAAAGCTTATTGTAAAAAGGGGGAGGGGGGAAACATAACGGTGTCCTGTGAGGGTAATGAGCCCTGTGCTGGCTGTGAATCACAGATTTTCCTTTATGTGATACTGAATTATGGAAAGAAGTTTTGAGAGTTCTAACACCGTACAAGATAGGCATATACAGTGTTGAAACAGCGAAATTACTACACCAGTAGTTAGTACATTAATTTTTCTGAAAACCTAATTAGTGAGTAAGGAGTTCTAGGTTGCTCTTGACAGCTATGACTCTGAGAACTAATTCAGCTAGAATGATGTGTGTATGGAGCAGCATTGGAATGTAATTGCGGAGGATCGGAAGATCCCCAAAGAAACCCACCGGCCTACAGCATCTTCTCGACACGAAAGTCTTTGTGATCCCGGCGGTAAGGTTAAAACACCAAGAGCCAATATTTTTAAAAAAATCTCGCATTAAAAATTTCTGCAAGCTATACAGATGGTTAATTTCAATAAGTAAAGATTTTGTATGCAATTACTAACATTTCTCTATGTAGCTCTACGTAAATAATACAATATAGTACAATGTATGCTGACATTACATATATATTGTTTTAAAAGAAGCGTGTTTTTGTACAGCGAACTGACACATATGATGCGCGTATTCATCGGGCCGACACTGCCACTAAATAATGTAAACACTCATTTAATCGTTTTAAAACGCTCTTTTTTTTCTGTAAATGTCTAAGAAACACTTTAATACTGTTCGAAAAATTGCCGGAAAATATAACATAAAAATTAACTTAAATCAGTAACACATAAGCGTATGTCTGCTTCTCGGTGTGCCGCACATCGTTTCAGTAACTTATCACGGCTACATTTTTCAGAGATATTGAAGGATAGGTTGGAAACTGCAGGGATGCCTAGCTAAATGTGTCATCTGTCAGTCTGGTACTCGAACAATAAGTAACATGTGATACAAGGCGAAAATATTGCTGTTTCATTAATATAGGTGGATCGCGATAAAGTGAGAACTTCTCATATTTCTACACGAAAAACAAATATTTTGTGGCAGTTACAAAATATTTTGTGGGTATTCACCCTGAAAAATTTATTTTGTTGTCACACCAAAACATTTTTTTTGTCACCACGAAAACATTGTGGGTACCACAAAATTATTTACTGGTTACTACAAAATAATTTTGCAAGGAAGGCTTTCTGCAAAAATTTTCTTTTAGTGCAGAAGGAAAGAAATGTGTCCGCTTTCTAGCAATTTTCATTATTTTATAGTAACTCGTAACTCCTATCTACTGATATTAAAAAAAAAAAAGCTTTGCTTGATATTTTTATTTCTAAGTCCTTTTCATATAATGACATTCTCTGCTTCTCAGCCCTGTAATTTTCTACATACTGAACAAAAACTTCTAGAAACAATTTCAATAGACTCGAAAGTTTTCAGGTTTTCAGGCGTAATTAACTTGGTAGGCAGGCTGAAGTTATAAAAAAGCTGGGTACACATGCTTAAAAATTTACTCAGAAAATACCACAACGCACAGCAGCGCCTTTTTCTTTAAATACGCCGATCCTTTTAAATTCTTACCTTCATCTAAGATTATATTTAAAATTTTTCCCCCTTCCTCCCGGAAAACTGAAATCCTGGCAACGCGTCACTGATGGATGTATTATATCAGATGCAGGACACCTTTATAGTTTATGTCAGTCATAAAATGTATTTTTTTATTTAATATGTCTACACTTCACCTGGAATTTTTGGACTCACTATATATATATATATATATATATATATATATATATATATATATATATATATATATTTAAAATTTCTGTTGTAATTTGCGTGTGTTTATGTACACACATTGTAAATATATTTTACTAGCAGTGGGCCTTGCTCGCGTGTATTACTCATAGCATACAATATTTACTTTAATTGAAAAACTTCTCTGTTCACCAGATAGGTAGTTCAGTCATCAGCTGTTAGGATGACAAACCTGCTGGTTGAGTTAACTCTGCAGCAGGATAAGTAGCTATAGCAGTCCACGCAAAAAGCAGACCTAATTTTGTCCCTGTCACTAACAGCGACTTCGCCTGGGCCTTACTTACATAGTCACATCAATGTTGACGTTGTGAGGTAATTACAGACTCTCTATTGTAAGAGAATATTGGAATGAAATACGTAGTTTACATGGTATTAAGACTGATTTCTCCCGAGCTACAAACAACTGCTTCACATAACGTCGAAGCGGTGGTTGATACAAAACTACAAATTCATGTAAACGGATCTAGGGGATTATGAAAAAGACTGAGTGTCTTCTGTTAAAAAAAAAAAAAAAAAAAAAATCACTGTATTTTATATATAACACAATGCATGAAGATTCAATTTACCATTACCGTGCCCATAAAAAAACCGCATGTCATTTGTTTTAGTAGGCGATGAAGCATTTTCTCTTTCGGAGAACATTATGCGTCCTCACCTCACCGAAAAATAAGTGTTAATTATCGATTATGTAGGGCTCGTTGATATGTAGAATGTGTCTTTGCGGTCCTCAGTAAAAATTTTTGAGAATTTTCCACAGGTCCCTGAATGTATCCAAACAATTTACTGAAGAAATTGAAAAGGCTAGTGTCATTTAATGTAATTCAGTGGCAAGAGGGACGGTTCACAGATTGATGATTTGCTTACTGCGAATATACTATTGGATGTTGTCGCAGCTAGGCCGACAAGAGGAACGACTATTGTTTATGTTTATATCTAAATGGTTTTTACGCTCTAAGTAATTACTTTATTCCATACCAATCTACGTAAAATAATATGTACATGAAACTATTATTAAAATGCACAAAACTGTAATATGCGTTCGTTTCTAAGCATCTCTTACCATCTTGTCGTAAGTTTGAGGAAACATGCAGCACATGATATATCTACATTTAAGTGAACACTTCCGAGTATAACATTATGGAAATAGACTAATAACTGCATTTCACTGAAATCACGGCGCACATAGAGTTCCTTGGCGGAAGTAGCAGTCTTTGCCTACATACCAGGCGTTGTGTTACAGTCGTAGCCACAGTTGTGTGCATTTTGCATATTTCTTGTAAATGGAGTATTCTAGGAGCTTACAACAAGAGGTATTTTTTTGTGATTTACGATGTACTGCTCGAATAGACAACATGAAATGTCCACAATACCATACGGCTAAGTTTTTTTTTTTATGCAAAACGAAGGTAGCCACCCAAATTATATTCATGAAAGGGGATGGTTTGAAGGCTAAAGTTTTGCAGCTTAAAAATCTTTGTATTACTTAAAATTAGTCACAGAATCGCTATTTAACGCTTTTTTATGTATATATTTTTTGGCAAATTACTGTTTTCAAACTCGATTTTTTGAAGGCTCATGCCTCCTTTAATATTCACATGTCTTGAAACTGCCCCGCAACTGGTCCGCAGTTTCGCAGAGGTTTGAGCGCTCGCCTCCCACCTTCTAGACCAGGGCCGGCCAACCTTTTCGGAGCTATGGCCAAAGAGTCGAACCAAATTATGTCACGGGCCACGATAAACAACATTTACAACGACTACTTTTTATGAGATCAACATTTACTTACTTTCTTTTAGTATTATAACTGAGATTAATTTTATTAAACATTTATTTACAGTGTATTCTAAGATAATTATTCTCTTGAAGTTCAAACACTGTCTCCACATTATTTAAAATAGGATAACTGCCGAGTATGAAATTATTATTTAAATATTTTATTGCCAGTGTAAATAACTTCGGGATATGGCGCAAACGCTTCAGTTTACGGAGAGCCGTTCAAAATGCAGTGCCTGGTCATTGATTGGCCCGCGGGCTAAGGGTTGGCTCGACTCCCGGCACAGACGACTAACTATTCTCTGCATGTGGGAAACGTAACGGTCGGTACTGTTGTCCGGCGGGCTTTGCTGGGTACTCTCCTTTCCACCGCCCGTCTTATTGCGTAGTTTTTCCATTAGATGGCTACATTTCTTGTCATCGTTCAGGATTCGTCAAGACCCTTACGTGCACGTAGTCAGAAGTCTGCCCTCCCGTACACAATATTTTTTTATTTTGGTATTTAAAATGTTAAGAGGCTTATGGACGTGACACGTGAACAGCGTTGTAGCGTGCCGCGCCTATTATTTTCTACGCGAAACAACTAAACTTATTAACAATATGTTTATCTACGAAAAGAACACACAGTTAAAACTAGGCATATATCATTTTTTAAATGCAACATTCTTATAAGAAATATGTTTTTGGGGCCCCTCAAAATGGCTAAAAACAGTTTTTTTATAGCTGTGCCTGGGAAAAATTCCACCCTGATTCGTAAAACACAACGTTGGAAGTATACGTTGGAATGGAATTTACTACAGACTTTCCACAAATTTAATTGTGGGGTCGCCGCTTTAAGTCCCACGGGGAAAACGTGTAGTAGGAAAACACTACACGCCAGTTTGACGCGCCGCGAATATAAGCGATGCAGTTACCGTCCAGTTTGGAAATCTGGACTTTATCGCTTCACTTTCTCTGCATACCAAACGCGGAAAATGACATCTGGTTGTGAGCCCTCTTAAATAAACCCGTAAGACATAATGGAATCACAGCGCACTTGGTAATGTAGTATTTCAACGATGCTTAAACGGGCACATTCAACAAACTAAACTTTCACATGGTCTGATTTAATGGGTCTCCCTACAAATTGCACACACAGGATTTGCGGTTAGGGGAGGAGTCCAAATAAATGTATCTTAAATGTATGTAGAAATAATGTTCCTGCATTACTTATACATTGTATGCTATTTTTTATCTTACAACCCTTTACTTGATATGTTTCCTTTTATATTAAACCATAAATAGACCACTTAATTGCAAAATAGAAATTAATCACATTTGTATCTCGGGCATTACATAATTCCACAACTTAAATTATTTAAACTAAGGACATTACTCCTAACACGTTCTGAATTGAACAAAAATCAGAATGTGTGTGTGTGTGTGTGTGTGTGTGTGTATATATATATATATATATATATATATATATATATATATATATATATACACTGTAGTATCCCACCTCGTGAGTTCTGTAGCTACTTGTAACCTTAGTGTATAGATGATTCTTAATGTTAAGCTGAATACGGCAGGTCGGCGTGAGTAAGGCAGACGTTGTGAAATACAGTGCGTGTTTCATCCGTTGACATAAGGCGGTCACATGAGGGAACTCTGGGAAACAACAAGCGGTCAGCGAGTGAACCTCTGTACCGAGGACGAAGTGACATGCTGAGATGTGATGATGTAGAGACAGTTGTGCACCAGACTTGTGTGGTGCGTAAGATGACGATGTTTTATATGCGGTATAGAGGTATTAAAAGAATATAGTAGTAATATCTGGAAATGTTTTCTTGTCTATCAAGACTTAACCTCAGATACCCCGCTTATACCAATCTGATGTACTGTTGTGGTTTGACTACCCGCTCGGCTAAATCCTGACTGCGCAACAATACATATATTATTATGCATGGCTAAATATACCTCAGGCATCGCCAGTTTAACACATGCTCTTATCATAAAGTAATATACATTATAATGTCAGGATGCACATGGCTGTTGTTAACTGAAGATGATAAATGAGAAAACTAATTTCATAATCTTGTCCAGTCAGTTTTTAAAGTTGCTTTCTTCAGTATTTTAATCTGAATCTGCGGTATAGTCACTAGTTCCTTGCAGAGAGTCATACCTACTTTAATGTACGTTTAGTTGTAAAATGTGTATCTAATGCATTGTGTTTCCGTTTTAAAACACTCGTGATTTTTCCCTCATTGTTCATAACTAGAGCTACTATCGCAACAGCAACTTGCACATTATTGTATATACAAGGTTGCATTACGATTTGTATGTCCCTAACCTGAGTCTGTAGTGCGAAACCACCCACCTCTCGTAGGCTCTTATTTGTAAATTTTTTACAGTAATTCACAAAATTAGCGTTATAGAGTAATTTTCTAACTTTATAACTTTTTATCATTAATCTAATTTAAGATTAAAATTAATTTTTAATTTTTTGTAGGTTATTAGTTTATGGTGCATGTTCTTTATGTGGCGCCGGCCCTTAGGCTGCAGCCCAGACACTCAAAGAAAATAAGGTTATTGTCTCTGTTATCTCTGGTTAGTGCTGTTAATTGTGTTAAAGCCTCTGAAGTTGTTCTAAAATACTACTAGTGCTACGTTTACATTGTACTTGGGGAGGAAACTTGTGTAAAAAACTATCCTTACTACCCCTAGATGTTCACAGGGTTTCTGAGAAAATTACTGTGCTACTATCTGAAAAACATTCCAGTAAACATCCATTTTTTCTTTAGAATTTTAAAAAATTAAGCTTTTCTACGTGCAGCCAATTACACACCAATCTCTCTGCTCACTTCATTTTCAAAAGTTATTGAAAAATTAATTTATATTATATTCGTAAAATATTTTGGAAACATATAAAATTTTATAAAATTTCCAGCATGGTTTTAGGAGAAAAAAAAATCAGCAAATCTCAATAAATTCTTTTACTGCAAAAACCCATAGGAATGATTAATAAACTTATGATTTCATACCTTTCAGACAGACAGCAACAAGTATGTGTCAAAGATAAAAAAAAATATTCACTTTGTTCAAAACCTGGGAAAATAAAATATGGAGTATCACAGGGCTAAATTTTAGGACTACTATTATTCCTAGTGTATATAAATGATATACTGTGTTACTGGAATGCCAATCCTACACCCATTTTATTTGCTGATGACACGAGCATCGTAGTCCCTGTCTATTCATTAGAAGAACTTAGACGAAAACAAGTACCATATTTACAGAGTTGAATTAATTGTTTGCTGCCAACAAATTAAACCTTAATCTAGACAAAATACACTTTATAATTTTTTTAACGAAGAATAGTAAACGGACTATCGACATAAATACTACCAGTTGCTGAAGGAATCAATGAAACAACTAAAACTAAATTTCTTGGCCTACAAATGAATACTTGTCTAGACTGGAAATCTCACATTGAATATATCTTACAAAAACTCAGTTCTGCTTGTTTTGTTTTACATAATATTGTTGAACTCTTAAACAAAGACACAATAAAAATTGTTTGTTTTACGTATTTCCATTCCATCATGACGTACGGCATCATATTTTGGGGCAATTCCACTATAGAAAAAAAAATAGCGGTTAGAATAATGAATGGTAAAAAACAAACCAACTCCTGTAGACCCTTTTTTAAATGTACCAAGATCTTGCCGTTATAATACGAATATGTACATGTATTTATTCACTACTCCAAGTATTATAATAATGTAACAACTTTGCTGTCCTTTAAATTAATTAAAGTTTTTAATTTAACTACAATCTCTATTAACACTCTACATTAACTATACAACAACCACGATTCACACTTTTCAAATGTCATGTTCAGGTAATCTCCTTAAAAACGTAATTTTACTACTATAGTGTGTAATTAATAACGTCTCTCCCTCAAATCAGTCCTCCTACCACTTTTATTTGAAAATGTCTTACAGTGCACAAGCTACAGTTTAACCTGTTCGTCCACTCTCACACTTACTCTCACCACTCGGAAGAGTGTCACCATCGTCCACATCTCCGTAGCCTCTCCTCGATCTGCTGGTCCCGCCTCGTCCTTCGCTGCCAAGTCTGTCACGAACACGAACTAGATGAACGCCACAATCACTCAATCTATGTTCGCAGGGGGCCCGTTTCATAGTCGCCTGCGACGACGCCCAGATTTTTTCTCAGACTTCGCCGACCATGCTGGTTGATATAAGCTGAACATTCTAGGTGTTGCGGGAACAAGCTGAGTTCTTGAGCCAGATGACTGACAGCTGCCTACCTATTCAGAACGACTGTGACGTCAGCTAGGTGCGAGTGGCCCACATCGCCAGGGGCGGGAATATGGGGGAAAGTAGGTGGGGCGCAGTCCACCAACTCATCGCGTAACTGGAGAAGCGAAGCATTGTGAGGGGAAAGAGAAGGGGCGTAGTCCGCTGTCTCGACACCGTGGCTGTTGGTAGCAAGCAGGGGAGGGTAATGCAGCGCAGCTTGCCAGGCCGCCCCGCCCTACGCCCTCGAGAGCACTAACTCGTTACATTTCTCCCTCCTTAAGTCTGTTTGTTCCGAACAGGCTCCTTAACTTCTGGACCTTCATAGAATGCTAGTATATCAATGTGGACAACCTTGGGTTTAGCCCGAAAGCCCCTGCACCACATCCTGAATACTATGTCATTGATTCTTTTTGTAATCTTATAAGGGCCTTCCCAGTTTTTCTGAAGCTTGGGATAGTATCCCTTCTGTCTTAGTGGGTTATTCAACTAAACCAGTTGCCATTCTTTAAATTGCTCAGCAGATTCTCTTCGATCATATCTGGTCTTCATTAGGTCTGTATTAATTCTGAGGTGCTGTCGAGCAATGTTTTGTGTATGCCCACTAACTTCCTACATAGTTCACTGGCATATACTGGGGTGGTTACCTCTTCTTCAGATGGTCGTCCAGACAGTAGTTCACTAGGGAGGCAGAGCTCTCTCCCAAAAAAATTCGTGAACTGCTGAACGGTAAGCTAGCAGAATTAAAGGCACCTTGGCATCCCAGTCATTTTGGCTTCCTGACACGAATATTGACAGGTACTGTCCCAAAGTGCGGTTAAGTCTTTCGACCATCCCATCTGACTGAGGATGCAATGCTGTAGTCCGTGTCTTCCTCATACCCAGAATCCTGGTCACCTCTTGGAATAAGGTAGCCTCGAAATTTCGTCCTTGATCCAAAGTTGTTCAAGTTGTTACAAAATGGATATGTTATGTCTTTTTACGGATAATTTATAGTGGTTGTGTAGCTTGAGTCAGAGGTAGGCACTTTATACTGAAACTAGTTAAGTGGTTAAGTTACGGGTGAGGGTTATGGTTAAAATAAATATATTACTGTAATCTAATTACGGTGAATTTGCTCTACGTAGTATATATTACAGAAATACTACAAAGTTATATTACATAATTTATTTAGGATGGGAGCAGCTGTTTAGATAATTACGTCAATGTTCTACTCTATGATGGATGACCCTTGGACACCTTAGACCTCACCATAACATGATGTGCCAGAGGCTGGTGATGACTGTGTCGACTATCGACGGACGGTGGCACGTCGTGAGTCTCGACCTAGTACCATCCTGGCGAGCTGGTGACGGCTGGAAGTCTTGAAGGAGACAGACATCGATTCCCTCAATACATTGCATTATATTGCCACACTTCAGTGCAGGTGTGGAGGATCGCTGAGGCCCTTGTCTTGTGTAACCATTGACCTGATTGCACTGCCGTCGTCGCTAGTCCGTCATCCAGGCGAGGCTCTTGGTAACTGTAACAAAATGGCACCCCAAATCTCGAGAAGACGTGTTCCACAAGTGTTTCTGCCTCTGTACAACCTTCTTGGTTGGGGATCGATATTACCTCAGGCCACTTAGTAAAGTAGTCTTGAGCTACAAAGAGGTATCGGTTTCCCCTCACGGTGGTTGGTAAGGGGCCCAAAATATCTACAGCCATCCTTTCAAAGGGTGCACCGACATAATACTTATGAAAGTGACCTTTTTGTCCTTTTTGTACTGCACAGGTGTCACACGTGCGACACCACGTCTCCACATCCTCCCGACAATTGAGCCAGTAGAACCTCAGGCGAACTTTGTCGAGTGTTTCATTGATGCCGAAATATCCACCAGTTATGTAGTTCCTTTAGCACCTTTCCTTACAGTCTTGCAAGACAAGTTGAAACTGTATTTGTTTTCCATCATTTCTCTCCCACCTCCTATATAACACACCATTTCTAAGGATGAGGTAATTCCACTGTGCACAATAGGATTTGATTGTAGCCCCTAGACTAGATAAGTCCTCCTAGCCTGTTCGTCGGTTTTTTTTCTTCCACTCCAGTAGAGGGTGCAGATTGGGGTAATCCAATTGGTCTTTCCTTGTCTCCTCATCGCCTCATGGTGGGATTTAGTTACGAGAAATATCTTCTCGGACCTGGGTCCTGCGTACAGTTCTGAACTCACTATTCCTTACTTCTTGCAGCTCACAGTGCTGGCAAGATGGTTCGTAGGGCCTCCGTGAGAGCGCATCTGCATTGCTGTGAAGACAGCCAGGTCTGTGCTGTATTTCAAAATCTTATTCCTGAATATGTTGTATCCAACAAGCTATCGGCTTTCTGGATTATTGAAATTTAATAACCATCTTAATGAAGCACGATCATTGCGTACTATAAAATGCCTTCCATAAAGACAAGAATGAAGTGGGAAATTGCCTTCACAACAGCTAAAAGTTTTCTACAAGTCATATAGTAATTCCTTTCAGACTTATGTAGTAATTTTGCTGAAATACTCAAGTTTCCTCTTCTCTTCCTGAACTTGCATCAAAACAGCACCAATACCAAGATCGCTTGCATCAGTATTGAGGATGAACTCGCCCTAACTGTTAGGAAAACCCAGGACTGGAGGTGATGTCAACATTTCCTTTAATCTCGCGAAGGCAGCCTAACATTCAGAGGTCCAATGAAATTGTATTCTTGCCTCTGTTAATTCATGCAGTGACTTAGCAATTGTTGCGAACCAATACACAAAGCAGTGGTAACATGCACACGGGCCTAGGAAACTTCTAACATCAGTTTTGTCTGCTAGTCGAGTCCAATCTCTGATGGATTTAGTCTTCTCTGGGTCTGTCCCTATCCCATGGTCTAATAATTCAGCTTTCTGCTGAAACAGATTACATTTCTTAGGGACCAATTTAAGGTTAGCTGCAAAAATTTTATGGAACACAACATAAAGGGGCGTCAGATGTTCTTCGAATGTTCTACCGGTGATGACAATGTCATCTAGGTAAACCTAACATAAGTCTAGTGGGAGGACCTTTTCCATTAGATGCTCAAAGCTTGCAGGGACATTTCATATCCCAAATGGCATACCTTATAACTGCCAGGTTCCTTCCCTTGGATACAAAAGGCAGTCTCTTCCCGATTCTCTGTGGTCTCTTCACACTGCCAATACCCGCTCTTCAGGTCCAAGGTCGAAAAGCATCGTGCTCCTGCTAGACTGCATATGGTGTCGTCTGTCCTAGGCAGAGGGTAAGAATCCTTTTTGGTCACATCATTCAGCTGACTGTAATGAACACAGAATCTCAGGGACCCATATTTCTTCTCTAATAACACAAACGGAGAGAGGACCATGGGCTGACAGAATGTTCTATTATTATAAGTCCCTCATCTCATTTAGGATACTATCTAACATCTCGTGTGAAGCTAGAGGCAGTCGTTCCGCGGACTGCTTTATTGGGCTGGCCTCGCCTATGTCAATGCAATGGAATGTGACATTGATCCTGCCTAGGTCGTTTGGCCCACATGAGAAGGCATTTTGATTCCTCTGTAATAGTTCAGCTACTACTTTCCCCTGTAACCAGTTTATGTTTTTTTGTTCTCTTCAAGAGTTCCTCTAATGCCTCAGGCAATACGCCCTCATTGTTAGCTGGCCCTGGGACTTCAGGAGTATTGAGCAGGATTTGTGAAACATGCTTACAAACTCCTATTACGACCCCCTCATCAAGCTTGACTGCTCGGTCGGACAAGTACATACCCTGACAGGCAAACTGTCAGATACAGGATAGACTAATGTTCTAGTTGTTAGGATACCAAACGGCAGGACGCTTCCTTTAAATCACTGGCTGACAGATTTCCCTCTGCAAAAACCTAGGATAGCCACTTCACTCGAAGCAGGTAGTAACATGAGTTGACAACAAACTACTGGGCAACTTTCTGGTGAGGACAAATCCTCACGAGACCACACCACCAACTCAGCATTGCCTATCTGCAGTACCCCAAGTCGAGTATCTGTACAGTACAGTACCCAGTGTGCAGTCCACCGACTCGTCACGTGACTGGTGACAGCGAAGATAGGGGAGGGGAAATAGAAAGGTCGCAGTCGGCTGTCTCGACACCGGCAGGCGGAGCATGGTTCGTGTTTTCTCCCTGTCGTCAGAACGACGCGTCAGTGGAAAGACGTTTCGTCAAAAAAGCGAGCACGGTTCTGTTTGTTGCCCGTCAAAGCGTTTCAGATGAACGACGCGACCGTCAATACACTGACGCGGTATTTTAGCGTGTCAAGAGGCCGACAACGTGCGTATTTAAAATAAATATAGATAGAAACAATGCCATATTCATAGTTTCAAGTGACAAAAGACATTTTTGACTAATATAAAGCCTGCACACGGTATAAACAATAAGTGCAAAGATAAACTTAAAGCTCAGTTACTATACACATACCATAACCAATAACATGACCATACAACCATGACCTACACCTTGCCCATACTGATCGCTAATACCGAAATAAGTAATTCAGTTTGAATTTAATATTTTTGAAGACAAAAACAAAATGTTTTAACTGGTGCACATTTAGGTAATTATTGGCACTGTATTAGTGCACGTACGTGTTTTGTTTGTAATTTTAACGTGTTAGTATAACCAAACCGAATGAAAGTGATGTGCGCTAGAAACAAATTCCTGTATTTTAATATTCATGGCTTGAATCTGTTGTACAAAACGCATAAGACAAAATCATTCTCTGCTGAAAATATCCTGATAAACCAGTGTTTATATGCAACGTAGTTAACTTTTAAAAACGTTGCTACCGTTTGTATTGGCAAATAACATGCAACTGTTGTACCTTACAGATATCGAAGAAAACTATTAAAATGTTTGTAATTTTTAGCAGTAGGCTACGTTTTTTATGTTCATAAGTTATCTTTTTTCCCTAGATAGGGCAACCAATTTTAATTTTATATCGTGTATAGGGCAAATGAGACCACAAAATATGTATTTTCCTCAAGTCTAAGGTATTTTTTTTATTGACTGGAGAGTAGTGATTTTCGTCTTCTGTTATTATAAATGCTCTAACAGAAAATAATTTTGTCATAATATATCATACGTAGACTTTAAAATTATATGATACATACTGAAATGTTAAAAATTATGTTTAGCTTTATTTACCATGATTTATTTTACAATCCTCATATAAACAGCCCAATGAAAATATAAAAAATGTTGGTCTAGTACTGATATTTCTATTTCGACAACAACACTACTACTATAGTGACGTTTACACTGACTCGTGAAATTAATATTAACAGCAAACCCCACACGACTACCACAGAATATCGCTCCTTAACTACAGTTTCTTTTAGTTCTGTTCACACGTGTAATAAATTACTGTGTCATTTGCGAATAAAAATACAGGTTAAGTGTGTCCCTTGTAAATAAAAATAAATAACGTCATTTTCGTTACAGCTGTATAATATTTTTGTTCACAGAGGTTTTCTATTGCCTGAAATTTGGAAGCACCCCAACACACACAAATAACACGTCACATATATTCCTCATTGGAACCGTCGTTCATTCGACGCAATAATTCTGACAGAAGCGTTATGTCACGACGACCCATGCTCGCATTTTCTCGTAACCGTCATGACATTAGCGTCGTTCTAGTGACACGTCGGAGTCGCGACGGTTTCGGATAAAAGAACCATGCTCGATCTGCTGAGCTGTTGGTAGCAAGCAGGGGAGAGGGAGGCAACGCGGCCTGTCAAGCCACTCCGCCCAACGTCCTCTAGAGCACTGACTCGTTACAATATTTTTATAGAAAATGAATTCTATCGCAAACATAACAAAAAGAAATAAAACACACGTTCACATGCCTTCTGTAAATTTTTAATTGGTACAAAAGGCACGGTGCAATTCTTGTAGTCACATTTTTTTCCCTTAACATGTTTTGTACTCAGTAGAAGAATACTTAGATCATAAACAGTAAATCACTTACGTATTTATATAACACGGTGAATATGCTGTGTCTCTCTCGCTTACCTTTTTTGTTTCAGATTAATGAAGACGTGGTCCAACCAATGGTGACTAAACAGTTATACAGAAGTGAAGAATGAAGATTATAGAACCATATCATTGTATATAAATGTGTAACTTAACATTATATAACTTATATTACTTTTCCAAAATCTTCGT
>PNEQ01109602.1:0-25929 GCA_003012365.1 Medauroidea extradentata
CCATCGGCCTACACACACTACCAGGACACTGTCCGCAATGGAATCCACTAGCACTGCAGTGGCAATAAACTCTGCAGGCTACCAGGAACAGTGAACTAAAAAAACTCTACCTGAGAGACTGTGTGAGAACACTCTAGATTTCCACAATTCTAAATTCAAAGCAATGACTTCCCAAGAACTGAATACTCTTAAAATTTACTAGCCAAAATAACTTCACCACCTATTTCGAGTATGGATGAGAAGAAAAAAACCAAAATAACAAAAGCCCGAAAATTAGCGTCGTGACAATATGATGCCATCGTCTTTTTTCCACCCCCACTGATATGGATCGTGAGCTTGAGGATTTCTAGTCAAGCAGTTTCTCCAAACATTACATTGAAGTATTGTCCGTTTTAAGTGTTGGAATAGGGTATCTGCTGTTGGTGGAACGTGTTCGATGTTTCTATTCATCTGAGTAAATAGAATCCTAAGAGCTTCATTAACATGCTTTGATATACTCGTAGTATGGTACATTAACACCACAAACCATTCCAGCACAGAGAGAATGTGTCGTTGCTGTAGTTGACATATTAGAAAATTCTTGGAAAGCCAAGTCAACGTCACGAAACGACATCCATGTCTTCCAAGCAGTATTTTTTTCCAATACCAGAGAATGACGACACAGTGTCGCACACAGTAAATGCGTGGAAGAAGAGAATCAGTTCGGCTATACCACAAGGAAGTTTGTAATAGAATTCGTAAATGGGCAAATACTGTAAGTTCTTTCCAGTTCCATACTCAATCCATAGTTCTACAACTTCTGCAAGGCGTGGAAATGCAAATAAAGCTATCGACATCACATCAGCATCAACAGTTTTAATAAGAATTTTTTTGTGTCCATGCGTAGCAGCATGCGAGGAATGTAAAAGAATTCGAGTATCTGCTTCCTCATTTGATGATGGTGAAATCGGGGCCAAATTTTCTTCTCCAGCTGAAGACAACACTTCATGCTTGCAAGTACACACTACATCTTTTCCAGTGGTTGCTATTGCAGTCAGATTAGCTGCCAACATTTTAAACAGGTCTTCTTTATTCTAATCTTCCGATAAAAAACTGTTTAAAATTACGTAGTATCTTCATTCCAGGTTTGACTACAATCCTTCGCCGCATCCCCTGGACTGACGAGTTTGTAGCTTCAGGCTTCCGCCAATGTACTGGTCAAAAACAACATCCACTCTTCTAACTGTTCCTAATCTCATCTTTATGTATGGTATCACCACGCAGTCACTGTACTGTTGGAATTTGGTATTGACTTCTGGGGTCAACATGTGCACAAGAGCAGCACCATCAATGATTAGAGCACTTGTGTTTGGAGTAGTATCTATTGGTGATATTTGGCATGTTTTCTTAACACAAGAATCAATGCTGGCTTTGTTTGAAGGTAGTCGTAGTTTACCAAACTCGGAAATCGATGGCGGGTGTACGCAGTTTTCGTGGGAGAAAAAATCGTCCACATTTCCGTGTCTTACTTGACTTGCAACATAAAGGCGACAAAATACATTTGAATCCTTCCTCAAATATTTCAAAATTTGTTTATCTTTGCACTTGATGGATGGTGTTTTCTTACTAAATAACTGAAAGTTGTTCCGTTTTAATACTTCATGAATAGAAGTGTTTCTCATCACCAAACGATCATTTACATAATTGGAGTACTGATTTTGGCCTTTGTTACAGGCCTCTAAGACAGACTTCACTCATAATCACTTTACTGCTGTTGACAGTAGTAAGCTCTTTTTCTTTAAATGGGTTACCATGGTCTTGATATACTTTTACTAAATCATTCACATTTTTCTGGAAGCGAGTTTCAGATAATCTGTTAGCTTCGTGGTGTTTACCATCATTAGAAATAACTTGTCGATTCAGGTTATTGATTTCTTCAAATTCACAGTTCATGCGTGCGATTTCAGGACCTGCAGTCATCCATATCAGTAATGAATTTTTATTACTAAGAATGGATAGCTTTGTGCTATCAAGTTTTACAAATTTGTTATTTTGTTCGTGGATTTGATCATGAGAAATTCATGAGAAGTTCCTGTTTGTTTTATTGCTTACAAAGTTTCCTTTCAAAAATTCTGTGTACACTGTAGGATGAAGCTCTGGCAATTTCCACAAGCTGTGCACAAAAACTGGCAACCACCTAACATAGTTCACATGGTCGAGCGCAAACATCCAAGGACATATATTTTCAAGTGATGAAAGAAAATTATTAAAGTTTCCCTGACGAATGCTTCGCATGAAAAGGAGGAGGAGACCTTCTAAATGTATAGTAGTCATCCAGTACTTGAACACTTTCTTGTTGCATTCTGTTACACCATTCAGTAAATTCTTCTGATGAATTGTATTCGCTATTGTCATATGCTTGCTGCAAAAGGATATTGAGCGATGCGTAGCTTACTTTGTGAGCATACCGGTTCCTTTTCACATGAGATGATCTAAGGAGACCCTCAGCTCTTCCTGGGGTTATAATACTTAACTCTGCGAGATTTTCAGTCCAACCAGAGCCTTGCAGCCATGAACCGATCATAGATATTATGGCCATTTAAATTTTCAATCCTCCTAACAACAAACACATTTTGTCTTCTCCATACAACTCAGGATACCTCCATTGAAGTTGTTTCGCAATTGCATCTACTGGTTGATCTGCTATTATAACTGGGGTCTGTCCTGAGTTGATAGATTTTAACATTGTTGAAACAACATTCACTGAATGATGAACCATTGCTGGAGAATTAATGTTCTCTTTTAGGAGTGGAAGCAAAATTGATGTACTCTTAATTTTTTTTTAGTTCAGCAGTTTCTTCCTTACGAGAATGAAATGATGCCCATGGAAGGATGTGTTCCTCGCTGTTATTTTTTATTTGCTAGAGCCATTCCTTTGTTTCTTCTGCTACACATAGAGATGCATTACCATATGTGTCATTTACCAGACACAATGGGTTGTCAGTTTTACATTTTGATGTCGGCGGAAGTGTAGTGTACCATTTTGGTAGACAGGTTTTGGTACTATTTTGTGCATTGACTTTTAGAGATGTTATTTCGTTGCTACTGGTATCGTCTGAATAATATTGTATCAATGAGATACTTGTACCATGAAATGAGTTTACAGATGTATTAGATGTGTCATGGTCTACATTGTCGATGGCTGCACATGTAAATACACTAGGTATTGCATTGGGCGGAAGAACTGCATTCTCTTTCTGATTATATTACTCACATAGAGCATCAGAAACCTTTTTTTCTACCTGTTGGACTCTTTTATATGATACACTCAATCCAAGGTGATACATTCTGTCGATGAGTTTTTCTCCTCCTGTGTGGTTGTGAAGCATCAGTCCTAAATATAGTGGTAAAGGAGTTTCTTGGTCTACATTATGACGTTTGAACTTGGCAGTTGGTTGTCTATTCCTCTTTATACTGTTGAATCTAACTATCTGTGAAATAGTCAATGCTACAGCAGGTATCTTTTCTGGTTCACTAGTGGATGCTTCCTCGCTTGTAATAGGATTTCCGGTAGCTGTTCCTTCTAGTAGCATTCTAAAAAACAAAATTAATTTTTCAGAAACACATGTCTCTCCAGTAAATGTTCCTTTAAACGATCCACCAAATTTTGGATACTCGGCAAACATGTCTTCGCGCAGAATGTTAGCTGCACGTGATAGACACATTCCGTCACTAAAGGAGTTGTAACTGTGTGCATCAACTATTGCATTGTGAATGTCTCCTTCAAAGGTGAGTAAAATTTCTCGCCCAATTTTATCCTCACGAAGGCCTGGTACAAATGTAATAAGTTGATCTTTCAAGCGAGTGCGATTAACAACAGAATCTGTAAATCCCAAGTTTTGGAGTCGTTCATCAACGAGATTCACATGACTGGCTAAGCGAAAAATGGGAACTGTTTCACTATAAAGGTACATATGTTGCTTGTAATTTACTAATTCGCTGATAACTGAGCCATATGCTGTTTTTGAAGTAATACTCTCAATATGACATTCTGATCTATTTTTACTTCGAAACCTATTTCGAAAATTTACGTAACATGATTTGTGGTATTTTGCCTCTAAAGCCACAACATCCGTTGAGTGTAACTTACTAAGAATTTTTTGATCTTCGAGTGCTTGTGCACATGCAAGTATATTTGGCCCTATTCCAAGTGTCGATGCGCACACAAGTTTTCCCTTGTGTTCACCAACATCACAGAAGATGCACGTATTTATTATATCGCCTGCCGTGTTACAAGATCTTGTAAATATCGTACTTGTGCTAGCTTCCGGAATTTCATTTCTAGAAATTATCTGTGGCAATGGTTCTAAGTGTGAATCTTCTTCAGTCGTTCAATTTTCTGATTATTATATTGAGTTCTACAGTTTTTGTGGTATTCAGTTTTGTTATCGATGAGAGTCTGGTGAAGGTTTTCATTCCGTAAGTGGGATGGGAGATGTCCGTCGTACTCACTAAACTTGATTAATTGTTCACTAAGTGGTTGGTATCCAATTTCTGTTGTTACAATTAGAGGCTGCTTGTTTTCCGTTTGACAAAGAATACACTTTTCCCAAATTATTACTGGCTGGGTAGCAGTTGCATCCAGTGAAAATAGCCTTCGCCGATGTTGTTTATCCATGCTCATTCTAGTTCAGTTACATCTGAAACATACATAAAATATAATTATTAGAAAAGTCAAAACAATGCAATTGTATATAGTTAAAAGATTAATTATGAATAATTAATTATGAACATAATATCTGGGAAGATGTCATTAAAATAAATTAAAAAGATTAACTAAAGATTAGGTTTTTTATTAATAAAACGTACGTTTTGGCCTTTAGAGCAAATTAAGCCAAACATTTATTTTAGATAAACTTATCTTCTTTTAAATGAGACCTCATGCAATAAAATATGTTCGTTAGTTTTCCAGATACATTACATTAAATAACGGCCATTTTGATGACGTCACTGTGGGTGACCTAAACATTTCTAAGGTTGTCTCCCGGTAGTTTTACATTCTCTAATATGTATTTATATAAACCTCAAAGTTTGGTGCTGGTATCCGGAAATGAAATATTTTGAGGGTTTATGTTACTTGTTCCATGCACTAAAACCAATGCTGTGTTCTTTGCACGACAGCTGTGGTACTATGTTTTTGTAATGCATGATCTTAGTGATAATGGTGTTTCTTTATATGTATACCACGAGTGTGTTGGGAAAAAATGTCAAAATGACGTAACATCTCTGCTTTTCCATTACTTGCACAACAAAAGTGATGACCTGAAAGATAACCTAGTGTTAATATCATATGGTTGCTCTGGACAAAATAAAAACTATGTTATGGTGCATTTCCTATACATGTTGGTTCACTGTTTCAAAATGTTTCAAAGCATTACCTATATTTTTTCCAATACGAGGCCACTCCTATCTACCCAACGACCAAGACTTTTCCATCATAGAAAAAAAGAAGAGAAGAGCTACCATTGAAACGCCATAAGAATGGGATAGCCTACTACGATCATGCCGATCAAAGCCAAGTCCATTCAATGTTGTGAATGTCGACCAGAGTGACTTGTGTAACATCAAGGAAGCAGTTCAACCATTATTTTTGAAAAACCCTCGACCAGCAGTGAAGCTGAAACCTGCCAGGATGTTCCAAATAACACAAGAACATCAGCTCCTAGAAACAAGAGACAGTTACAATGGTCCATGGAGGTCTTGCATGATAAGAAACCAACGCAAACTACCAGCAGAACTTCTTTTGTAGAAACTTTACCCAGGTCCTCTTCCTTTGAACAGCGGAAAGCGTAAAGATCTGAAAAACCTGTATAGTGTTTTGAAGCCAAACAGTGTCATGTTTTACAACTCCCTTGGTGATCCTGAGCTGGACACTGCTGGTGTGGATAATGAAGTTGAGCTGGACATGTCAGACAACAGCAGTGGTGGTGAAGATTAGGGTAAAGTTGTTTGTATGAGCGTTTTTTTAGAAAAAAAAAAGCCTAGAAAATAAATTTTTAATGATTGTACTGGTGGTTAACATCGTGAGGGTTATTTTCTAAGTGAATGTTAGCTGTGTCAGACTACAGTAGTGAAAAGAAAGATTAAGTAAGGTACGCTGTGATTTGTCTGTACGAGTATTAATTAGAAAAAGAAAGTAGAAAATATGTTTTGAATAATTTGTATCGGTTTGTAACACAGTTGTGATTATTTTTCAAGTGGACATTTGCTGTACATGTCAGACAACAGCAAGGAAAGTTTAAGGTACAGTGTGTTGTGGGTATGAGCGTTCATTTGAAATACTATGTAAAATATGTTTTTCATATTATGTGCTGGGTATTGGTCTATAAGGAACAATGCAATAAAGCTGAATCAGCATTTTTACCACATTCGATTGGTTGATGATTTAGACGATTCTACGAAAAACTACCCTTATCAGTGCAGACGTCAACGTTTCCCCACGTAAAGCCAGGAATATATGTCTGAAGGTTGTCATCATGCCGTGGTGTTTTACTTATTAATGCTGTTGTGATTATACTGTGTTGTTACATGTCTTACTTCTGATTACAATAAGCTGGTATTTTATTTCTTTCTCCTGAAAATTCATGTTTTTTGACATGGGTTCTTTTTCCTACCACCCCTTCAATTTTAAATACTGTATATTATATAAAATTATTGTCAAATTACGACATTATGCTATATGTCTACTTGTAAAAAGAGAAGTTTCGAAACATAAAGCGCATTATAAACCGATTCCCAGGATAGTAAAAAAAACTATTTTCCCCACAGCTGTACTTGACTTTCAGTATCTTGACTGACGCAAAAAATAACCATAGTCATGTAAGAAAATTTTGTGCAGAGTTACCAAAAATACAATGACAAAAGAATACACATTCAACTTGCAACAAATCTTTCAATATTTTTTTTTATTGCGTTTCGTCATTTCAGAATGAATTAAGTTGTGCCATTATTTCCTTCCGCAACATTCTGGGTACTCTTGCCGTCTAAGTGGTTGTCAGCTTGCATTGGGCACGTTTTATATTCTTACAGTGTTAAAACAAATAACTTGGGTTGGATTGTGGAACTTGATATACGATATCGATATCTTACTGAAACTGCTATGCAATTATTGTAAAAATAAAACATAAAAGTAAATATAAAGAAGTAGCATTCGTAACTAGAAATAATTTTATTTTTAAGAATCAATTTCTTTGTAGGCCCCTACTCGATAATATTTTACATACTACGTCGGAAAAATTGTGTTGAATATTTTATTATTTTTTATAATTAAGTATTATCTGTACACGAAAGTAAAAAAAATATTTCATATTTGTTCCAAGTCATTTATGGATCCACAAAAGGCAGCGATAATTACTTAACAAATCCAAAATATTTTTTATTTTGCCAGTTTTCATTTTGTTCAGTTCCACGATTTTTAAATTCACCGCCACACAAGTGTCAGAATGTGAACTAGACTTGTGATTGGCGGCCTTCCGTCAAAACTCTTTAATTTCTCGCTTCATGGATGCCAACCTGAATATACGGTACACAATTCCACTCGAACGCTACTCCTTTCGAAAAAGTAAGGCATATACGAGTGGCCGGTGTTGGAGCCTAACAACCTTCGTCTCGCATACGTTTTAGCCGTACGAGACGATTCGCATACGAGTTATACTGGCACAAACTCGAGCTTAGGCCCCCAGGTCGTGTCCTTTTGCACCACATATCTACAAGCTATATCATTGCACAGGCCTATTAGACATACTACCGACGGCCGCTTACAATATGAATGAAGTGTACATGGAGGGCTCCAAGACATTCCCCGCCACTGCCTTCACTCGGCGACCTCGAAACACTAGCGCTCCTTCCTTCCCTACCCGGGGCTACACTTAGGTTTCTCAAGCAGTAGAGCACTCGCCTCCCTACCAAGGTGATTAACGTTCGATTCCTAGCAGGGTCGGTCCCCAGACTTTCGCATTTGAGAATCGTGCCGTATGATTCCGCTGGTAGGCAGATTTTCTCGAGATCTTCCGTTTCCCCCATCCTACATTCCGGCGCCGCTCCATACTCATGTCACGTCATCCCTCACCAACGCTAAAGACCTAGACGTTGACATGATCGGGGGTCGTGATTAAGTGTTGTTTGCCCAGTGCGCCAGCCCGTTAAGAGAGAACGGGCACTCATGAGAGAAGAGACTCTAAGTTTCAGGGCCACGTGGCCGACGGCTGTGGCGTTGCAGAACACTCCCCACTCTACGTCGCTAGATTACTTACGCAGGGGAATCGTATGGCATTTCCCACACCCGTAGCACTAAGGTAGAAAATACACACATAACACACTGTAGGTAGAACACTGGTAAGCGGGTTGAAGGGTCCCGCGCCCTTATGGCCGTGAAGCGGCAAGTAATAAATACGCACCTGTAATCTGGAAATCGTATTTATTGGTAAAGCACCATGCTCCAAGCATACAACACTGGTGGCGCAAATAGCGGACCCGGTCCTAAGCCCGACGGGTGGGCGATGCTGTTGTACGAAAATTCACCACACGAGTGAAAAATATTAATTAAGTAATGCCCCTGGGTGACGAGTTGCAGGGGTGACGGTACACCTCCGGGCCAGCAAAGATTAAAAGAATATGTTCCAGACGAAAAAAATTACTATTGGTACGCTACTGATTATGCAAAGATGTGAAGGGCCCGGAGTGACTAGCACGTCGACCGTCCCGGTCCGCCGCGTAATGCCAACAGGCGAGTCCTTCCCGCGTGCATGACGTCGTGCCGCCAAAGCCCGGGAAGCACTAGCCGAAAAACACAAAATTACAAAATTGAACAGGGCCAAAGGCCCAAAACACTTATAATAGCACGACTTGAGGGTTAGAGTCCCAAATTTGTATAACGGGATAGTTTGTTGAAAGTTTACGTAATTTTTAGTTACATGAAAATTTTAACCAGACAGCGCTTAAAAACATAGACACTGAATTTGGAAAGGAATAATTATAACACAACACTGGCAATTACAGAACAAATAAAACATGAAACTGTTTGGGGGAGAACACATGTAAGTATTTGGGCGGCAAGTTGGTTGCGTGGGCGAGTCCAAGTTGTCGCGAGGCGCAGGGGTGTTTTACTGGTATAAAGGTTAAAAACGAAAAAGTTGCGAGGGGGCACAGTACACACAAAACACACTTACCCCTGGCCTCTCTATATTATTTCCTGTTAAATGGCATAGCTCCCCTTGACGGGAAAAGCACGGGAGGGCTTTTACACTGTATTCAACTTTGATGTTAAATTACGTCGCTTCTCGTCAAGGGGGCACATTCCTACCATTTGCCGGTACTTCTGCTGGGCTGACGCACACGCTGGTAGCACCCGGCCTCGGGGGCGGCGTCTGGACGCTGCTACCTCGTGTGCCCACGTGGCCGGGTGCGTTCCCATATGCCATGGCTGTACGGGTGCTCGGCCCGTTCCGTAATGTTGGCTTGATGCGCACGACGGGCTCAGAGAGAGGGAGTTGCGGAACGACCCGCGTCAACTTTATAGCTGGCCAAAATAAAATATCTTCACAAAGAGGAAATTACGTTCCAATAAGTAGCTGAATAGAAAATACTGAAAGTTGTTGGAATCGATTAAATCACACAGAAATCATCGGCATTTAAAGTAAAATAATTTTTATAAAACATCACAGTCTTCTGTGTGTTCAAAGTTGACTTTATAAATAAGGTTGCGCATTCTTCGTCGTCAAAAGTTAAAGTTTGCTACAGTTTTTATGGACAGATAACATTTTATGAGGCTGCTGATTGGCTGTAGATCACGTAATTAACGGATCGACAGACGAAAGGTGGATGACTAGTTTTAGCTTTATACGCCATTTAAGAAGGGGTATGCTATTAATGTTTTCGTTTAATTCGATGTTGACTGTATACTATCTGCGCCACAAGTCTGAGATTACAAGGTGCGGAGGCCCGGGAAGTGACATATGCGAGGTAGTAGAATCGCTGTTACTATAAAATTCAAGAAAATATTTGTACTTTGAACGACTTGCTGGGAAGCAACATTTTAAGATTATCACATTATGACAAATAGCCCACATGTAATCTCGTACTACCGAATAATAAGTGCTAAGTAACATTCATAGAAATATGAAATGTTTATGTATATTACCACGTCGGTAACCTTGTAACATTAGTTCTTTGAAGGCTTACATTGTTTTATCAATAATATCATAGTGTTTTCGTGATGGACGTCATAAGAGTAAAGATTTCAAAATAATTAAAATTCACTCTTAATGGAATTTCTGGTAAGAAATTCTATTTACCTTACTTTAATTTTTGTTTCTCAGCAGTCTATTACACATATTCTTGATTATTATACGTAGCGTGCATTGCAAACCGCACCGATGCTGTTGTAGCAATTTGTATGCCGCAAGGATTTTTTCAATATTTTTGGATACGTATAATTAATGAACTTATTCCTAAATTACAGTGTGTAGTGTTCTTGTTTTTCGTTTAAATTAGCGTTATTAGAGGGCTAGGCTCCTGATTTGTTAACTGTCTGGTTGTAAAACTTCGCTAAAATGTTTTTCTAAAGTACTCACTTACTTAAGCAAGTTTAATATTCAGCATATCTAAATACAAAAAATTCCTAAAGTGCACCATTTTACACCTTGAAATACCAAATTTTCCCGGGGGAGGACGGACCCGCATCCTTCCGCTTTATTAGAGGGGTTTACTGTTCCAAGATGTAACCTCCCCCCCCCCTTCCGTTCCGAAATGTTCCAACGCCCCTGCTCTCAAAACGTTTCAGTATCGTTGTTGCCGAGTATTTTTGCTGCATTATAAACCTTTTGTTGCTTTATATACGCACTAGTTGCAAAATAAAGATGAGGAGCAGGCAACACTTTATTAGAATGTCAAAGAAAACATTTGTAGAATTAATACAAATGAAACTGAAAGATAATAATATCGACTAATAATACACCGAAATCTGATATGTTTGTGGCACAACGTCAATATTTCTACACCTCATAACATGTACAATTATTTATGACCATGAAATATCATCTACTGTTATTCTCTAGTAAAGGCTGCTAATAACTTGTTAACCACAATATCTTGTTGCGATTTGTGTTATTTTTCCCCACAGCCTTCGCTTGCCGTCGTGTGACGCCTCGCGCTAATCAGTCGCCTGCGCGAAGGCCTGCCAGCCGAACATACCCGAAGCGGGACTTAAGACAAATTTCCACATTCACGAGTTGGCCTATTTTGTGTGTCCATGACTGTACATGGGATGCTGAATAAATAAATAAATGATATGGAGTAGAAAAAAAGGTAGGCTAGGAAGTCTGTTCTTAGTGGCATTTACTTTGAAGAAGAGTTTCTGATGTAAACTACCTACCACTAGAATGATATAACTGTAGATGTGGTCTGCATTAGACCGATGTCCAGTAAATCACCATTTAAGATTGATACACGTAAACACCACACTGTTAATCATCTTGGATCGACAATGAAGTGCAAATTGTGTGACGCATCTCATCCTATTTTTATATGCGAAATCTTCAAGGTTATGCCAGTATCTGAACTTCACAGTTATTAAGAAATTAAATTTGTGCTTGAACTGCTTGAAGAATGGTCATAAGGTTTCAATGTGTAAATCTGGATCATGTAAGTATTGTAATGGCAAACACAACAGTTTACTTCATAATCCTAACATTTCACAAAAGGATAAACATTTAGATAGTAACCCAAAACAACCAGCACAATCATTCACTCCAGTTTCAAATTCACCATCAATAAACGCACATGTTGTTAAATCAGAACCATCAGTACATGTTCTGTTGTCCACCGCTGTTGTACATGTTCTAGACGCACAGAATCAACCACATATGTGCAGGGTCTTTTAGACTCAGCATCGCAATCAAATTTGATAAGTTCTAAGTTTGCACAAAAACTGAAATTAAAGCAATTCAAAATTTCTTCATCTGTATCGGGCATAGGCTCGACAGTCACAAGATCAGATCGTACTATTCAAGCAACAATTCAATCAAGATTTACGAGCTATAAGGCCACAATAAATTTTACAATTTTACGGAAAATCACATCAGAACTACCAACCCCAACAATCGACGTACATAATTGGAACATTCCATCAGGCATCAATTTAGCAGATCCAAGTTTCAATCAACCACAAGTAATAGACATGATCATAGGGGCAGAATTGTTCTTTGAATTTCTATGTATTGGTCAATTTAGACCAACATCAGTAAACATTCTTATGCAAGAAACACTTTTAGGATGAATTGTTTCTGGTAATGTTTGTACATCACCACTGTCCAAATACTCAAATATGTGTTTGTTGAGGACAGTGTACATGAACAACTACAAAAATTCTGGGAGATTGAAGATATCTCAACAAAGGGCAATTTCACATCAACTGAAGAAGCTTGTGAAGAACATTTATTAAAAAACTTTCAAAGAAATGAGCATGGTAGATTTTGTGTAAAACTTCCTGTTCTTGAGTACATTGGCAAATTAGGAAACTCATTTGACACAGCTCTTCGAAGATATCACAGTCTCGAAAAAAGGTTTATGTTAAATTAGTCACTACATCAAAACTATTTGAATTTAATTCGAGAATTCAAAGATCTAGATCACATGGAATTAGTTCCTAATTCAGAACTTTACACATAAAATCTCACTTTCTATATACCACATCACTGTGTGCATTAGGAAACTAGTACAACGACTAAATTAAGAGTAGTTTTTGAAGCATCATGTAAATCTTCTTCTGGACGATCACTAAACTATGCTCTAATGGTTGGACCCACAATTCAAGATGACTTGTTTTCAATTTTGTTGAGGTTTAGATATCATGAGATTGTAATAACAGCTGACATTAAAAAAATGTACAGAAAAATTCAAATACATCCTTATCATGCAGATCTACAGCGAATTCTTTGGAGGGATAAACCTGAAGAAAAGCTTCAAATATGCAGGTTTAAAACTGTTACTTATGGTACAGCAAGTGCTCCCTTCTTAGCCACAAGATGTATCCAACAATTGGCCAAGGATGAATCAGAAAATTTTCCTAAAGCATTACAAGTAACCCTTAGAGATTTCTATGTCGATGACATATTAACAGGAGCAAGCTGTATAGAAGAAGCAAAGGAACTACAAAGGGAATTATGTGACATGTTACAAAATTGAGGTTTCAATTTAAGAAAATGGTGTTCCAATGAGCCACAAGTGTTATTACAAATCCCACTACAAGACAAAGAATCATGCAACAATCTGACAACAAGTGAAACAACAATTAGAAGCCTGGGACTTTTGTGGAATCCACAATTGGATAAATTCACATTTTTCAAACAGGATATCAATCAAGAAGAACCTGTATCTAAGCAATCAATCCTATCAAATGTTCGACGAGTATTCGATCCACTGGGACTCATCGGTCCAGTAATATTATGGGCAAAAATATTTCTTCAGAAGCTGTGGGAACTCAAACAGTTTAGATTCCACATGGAAACAATTTCGACAAAAATTACCATACTTACGGACATTATGTACCTCGCAAAGTTGTCAAATATCATATTAATTCACAACTGTTTGAATTTTGTGATGCTTCAGAAAGAGGCAATGGAGCATGCATCTATATCCAAAGTGAAAGCTCAACAGGTGAGATTGTATCCAGATTGTTGTGTTCGAAATCAAGAGTAGCACCTCTCAATAAACAAACTCTGCCTCGATTAAAACTTTGTGCAGCAGTCTTACTTTCAAGGCTAATACAAAAAGTCGTGAACTCTCATCAGTGGACTGTAACTCAACCCATTCTCTACACAGATTCCACTGTAGTACTACACTGGTTAAAATCTCCGTCATCACAGTGGAAAACTTTCGTTGCCAATAGAGTCGCAGAAATACAAAGATTGACATGCAATTGCGAATGGAGACATGTTTGATCACATGACAATCCTGCAGATCACATCTCACGAGGATTGACACTATAAGAAATTATGAACATGAAGATGTGGTGGCAAGGTCCATTATGGTTAAAAGATATCAACGATTATAATGTTGCAACATTACCAATACTGGAAGAAATTCCAGAAAAAAGGAAGGAAACTATTACTTTGAATTCCATTCAATTACACAACATAGAAAACAGATTTTCGTCATTTTTAAAATTGAACCGAGTTATAGCTTATTGTCTTAGATTCGTCCACAACATAAAAAACAAAACCCACAGAACACATGTCAGTTCAAGAATTACAACATGCACAAATATGTTTGTTAAGGCTGGTTCAAGCACAAACTTCATGATCTATCTAAGGGACAGCTAATTAGTATGCAGAGCAAATTAAAGAGTCTGAACCCATTTCTGGATGAAAATCATCTCATTAGGGTGGGCGGAAGAATTCAATACTCAGAATTACCACATGACCAAATACATCCTATAATAATTCCAAATAAAAATAACTTGACATATCTGATAGTTAAACAAGAGCATTTAAGACTACTTCATGCAGGTCCACAACAATTACTGGCGTCACTGCGACAGAAATTTTGGCCAATTAATGGACGTAACATTGCAAAAAAAGTCGTCCATCAATGCATTACATGCTTTAGGCATAGTCATAAAGCATCAGAACAAATTATGGGAAACCTACCACGAAAAAGAGAGACACCAAGTCGTTCATTTCTACATAGTGGTGTAGATTTTTGTGGACCAATCAATGTGAAGACAGGCCAAAGACGTAGAAGTACTACAGTTAAGGCGTATGTAGCAATCTTCATTTTTGTTTCACAACTAAAGCAGTACACATTGAACTGGTTAGTAATCTTACCTCCGAACCATTTTTGGGAGCTAGAAGCGGTTTATGGCCAGACGTGGTCATTGTGCTCACTTATTTTCAGACAATGCCAGCAATTTCAAGGGAGCTAGTAGAGAGCTTGAAGAACTTCACAAATTCATGAATTCACAGTCACATAAAAACAATTACAAGAATTTCTTTTGATGCAGAACATGCAATGGCATTTTATTCCTCCTCGATCACCACACTTTGGAGGACTGTGGGAGGCAGCAATCACATCGTTAAAGTATCACATAAAATGCATAATTAGAAATGCTTGCCTTAGTTTTGAAGAGACATATACCTTGTTAACACAAATTGAGGCATGCATGAATTCACGGCCAATCACTCCACTATCATCCGATCCAAATGATTTGTCTCCACTGACACCTGGCCATTTCCTCATTGACAATGCAATCACTGCCATCTTAGATGTTGATCTAAAGACATTGCCAATAAACAGATTTTCCAGGTGGGAATATGCACAGCAACTTTCACAGCATTTCTGGGATCGTTGGTCCAAAGAATATTTTACTAGTCTTTAACAACGATCAAGATAACATAAACGACAGCCCAACATTCAACATGGTGATTTAGTTTTGTTGAAAGATGAGAACATTCCACATCTTCACTGGAAAATGGCCCGCATAGTAGATCTTCATCCTGGTACCAATGGTCTGATACAAGTAGCTACTATTCATACATCTAATGGAACTTCACAAAGGGCCATTAACAAGTTATGTCCTTTATCAAAAGAAACACTTGATGATAATACATGACCACTTATTCAATTTATAGAATTGAAGAAATTTCTTCAAGGTGGGCGGCTTATGTATAATACGTTATTTATATTGTCTGTGCTTCTACAAAGCAGATTATAATTACTATGAGATTTCTTGAATACTGTAACGCCTTTGGGAATGTGAAATAACAAGTTCATTGCAAATAATAAAAGAAAGCAAAATGTTAGCAAAAATATATATGAGCATTTTATTATCATAACTAACGAATTTCAATACAGGTAAACCGGTCCAAACCTTGATGTTCTGAAGGCGCAGCCGGATGGAATGCTTAAAAAAGTCTGGAACTGTAGTGAAGGCCTACTTATATGAGAAGACTTTCAATTTTAATATTTAACTTGAAAGTACAGTAACTTGTAGTGTTAATAATGCCATATACTTCCTGAGGTAAGCAATTATTTTCCAAACAGTTAACTTATGCTGGGGTAACAGAAATTTCGTACTTTCATAGGTGAAAAGTTATAATTCTGAACTGGTAACTTATTGTGCATCTGTAAGAATTGTTTTATGCAATTTTATGACTTTCAGGGCCTACCTGACCACAGTTTCCAATCAGTAAGATTATAAACATACAGGCTTATATACATGTATTAGCCCAGTAAATTCATTTACACCTTTGTGATGCATTTAAGTACAGGATCACCCAAGGCAGCTTTTGTTTAGGCCTGGCTATGTGTATTGACAATAGGATAAAAACACAAATTCTGTATAACCTTCACACATTCAAGTCCATTATGCAGTAGGCTACTCTTATTTCAGTTATCTGAGAGCCGATTGAATAACAAATTGGCCTGAACTAGGTAGGTTATGTGATGGGATAGGCCTAGGCCTATAACAACAAAACCTGTCTACGAGTCGTTCTTACAACAAAAGTCACATTGAATTATAATTTTTTTAAAGGAAAATCCAGGCAATCAATGTTCTTAAAGCACTAAAAAGTTATGCCAATGACATGGAAATGCTTTGTGTACTATTAAAAACATCACACAAACGTTCGTTTGGAATTTGGATGACGATCATCGGCAACATTTACAATAGGTAGCCAAATGTTTGGCTGCAGTCTATTGACAACCAGCAGATTGTTTACATTTACTCTGCTAAAATACATTATCTTATCACAAAAATTCGGGTTTTATTTAAAAATCACAATTATAGGACTACACTGATTTATTATTGTTCAACATAACAATGCGATCTCATTGGAAAAATTCGTGAAAAGTTGGCATTGCATTCTTTAAAATAAAACCACAGTAAAAGTTTTTAATAACGAAATTCGTTATCGTAGCAGTTCTGGTACGTCATCAGCAAGGGAGCCTAACATTGGTGAAACAGGTATTGGTGTTAAGGAACATTTAATTTTATTTTAAGGGACCCCGACAATTAATGTAATTAAAACTAAACTCGTAACACGATATTTAACCAATAAATAACATTCATCAAACACCTATATAGGACACTACAGCACCGTTCGCGTGAAGATTTGTTGTAAATCAAAAGTTTACAATAACATTTCCTACCAGTTAAATAAATGAGATAAAAGAAAGAATGTGCCTTGAATACCCCGCAAACCAGCGAAAGATAACAATACATGCAACAGCGAATACAACAAGCAAAGCAACCAAACAAATTGGCAGTAATTGCGGCAAGTACATCATTAATGTATTACAACGAATTAATAAAATAAACGAGAATTAAGAAAACCTCAAAATTAATTAAATTTATAATAAAAATAATAATAACACAAATAAGTCGTAGTTCAAAATTATTTAAAAGCTTATTAAAAACAAATTCTCAAAGGAGAGTTCTTGACCAGGTGGTAGGTACCATTGTCAACACTGTAGCAACGTTACAAAAAGACCTCAATATCAAAGCACTAACAGCTGAAACATTGGAACTTTTAGAAACATTGCTGCAACATTGGCAATGGACTGTGCCTGTCCCTCGACCGAGAGCAGTTACTTTATATTCATTAATTAATTAGTTCCTGTAGGTTTGGATCAAATCTATCCCGTGCCAGGAATTGCCTCGACTAGCCCAGCGGGTTTAGTTTACTCAAGATCACAAGTCAATGTCAGTAAGTGACCAATCACTCAACAGTTATTTTTCGAAAATCACTATAGGTTCAAACTACTAAGTGAAACGAGATATATTCCTTTTATACGACACCCCACTCCTCGCGGTCGTAAACACCCTTATTCGCGGCAGGAATCGAACAACGACTTCCCGCACTGCACTCATGCCACAAAACTAATTTCTCGGCCTACGGATTGTGATCAAAGCGGCTGATGTCTATTCGCCTTTGCCCGACAATCGGATGTGATTAAACACGTATTATGACTCTTGATAACGCACTTCTGCTAGCCTACTGACACGGACATGCGCATCCAGGCTGGTATATCTTCTGCACCACTGCCGGCACCCACGCCAAACGGCGATTTCTGACGCGACTCCCTCCAGCCAATCAGGAGCTTTGTTTCGAATTTCTGGCTTTCCGGCATTGCTCGGAATCTCGGCTATTACGACCATATTTCGTGGTGATTTTGTTCCATAAAATCACAGTTTTCATGTCTCTAATTTTTAATCATTATTTCCTATAATTATCTATACTTATGACAAAACATACATAAATGCTTAAAATTTAAATTAAACGGTTGGGCGACTTCGCTGTTAGCTTGCCTTCCACATTCCCACCACCTGGCATCCTCGGGCAGGCAGAAGGATGGCCTTTAATGATATTTACACCAGTTATCCCTTCAATATGTACATTTAATGTGTATCTGGCTATGCCTGTTACATGACCCTCTAGGTTTCCCTGTCAGCTGTAGATGATAGGGGAAACTGTAGCCGCCAAGTTCTTAAGAGTTAAGTTCCCCTTCTCCTTTTTCTTTTTTTTTTTCATGTACATTTGCTACCGTTTGGCACTATAACCACCATACTCCACTGCATTTAATTGGCCTTTCCGCAGCACTCAATCGGCACTTCCTGTATGCTAACCCCTTTGCATTATAGGTATCTGTGCCCCCTATGTATGTGAAGGAGCAAAATAAAAAACATCCTTGAACTTGCTTTCAGCCCGGTTCCTACAGTTCGGGTAAGGCCAAGGTCATCTATCTGACTTCGCAAACTATAGGCGACAACAAAAAAAACACACACCAAAAAAGTGTACAACAGCTTTTTCCCCAGCCTATTTACAATGTTTTTCCACAGGGTGCTTTGCAAAGCCTACTGCCCTGTCTCAGTTTGTGTGACACAGGATATACGTGCACAGCATATGGCTTGTGGTACTTCACCTTAAACTGGCTGACGAACGTTTTTATTTTCCCGGGCTCCGTCGAAAACACGCATGCATGTGACAATAAGATCGTTTCCAGCTCGTCCCGTTGTGATTTATATAGCGGAAATGGTCGATAGTGGTACGCTTCCGACTCTGATTGCGTGGTGCCCAGTGACGTCGCTTCTATATGTTCTGGCGGCGTTTCGATCGCAGAAACGCCCAGTACTGCCTGTTTATTCTCATGTGGGCACACAGGGTTACCGACCGTCGGCACCTCATATTCGTGTCCACTTACAGATAAACCTAACATCTTCTTCCTGCAATTAATGCGCGCCTCTATCCGCAGCAAGGTGTCCATGCCAACCAACACCTCTGGTTTCACGTCTCTCGCTACGAGAAAATTATGGGGATTGCTTACCTCACTTATGCCGACATCAACTACAACCTACTGGCTAATGGCTTTCATTTTGTTACCATTTACGCCTACTATTGCGATGCCTGAGACAGGTAACATCACAATCTCTTTGCTTCTCCCTTCACCCTGCAGCTACCGCAACACAGATTATCGCATCAAAGAAACATCGCTCCCAGTGTCAATAATGGCCTTAAATTCGCGCCTGCAAACAGTCACACTCACAGCATGTGATTTTTCTGCACCTACTCCGCCAGTAGTGTTGGGCGAATCCCAAAAGGCTTCGTTTACTGCTTCGTCTAGTGACATGTTTATTTCGCATCTATACGCTTGGTACTCCGTCCCTTCCTTCCGAACACTTAACTGCGCGGGACTTCCGCAGCTAGGCTCTGTCTGTTTCCCGACTGAGCAAACTGCTCGTTTACCTCGGCCACTGTGTATACTTGACTCTCGAGCCCCCAGTCAACGATCCCATAGCTTTTAGCACGCGTCTCTGTCCCTACCGAGTCATTCAGTACCATCGCTTGTCTCACTCCCACTGTGCACATCAATGGGTGCTGTCCGCCTGCAGACCCATTTCCTCGGTCATTCTTTCCTCGCCTATCCCCTCTCTCTTTCCACCATCTGCATCTGATCTGTCCCTGTTCCTCGCTTTCTCGTTTCCAGTGATGTCCCTCGACATGTGCCTGGCCTTGAACCCCGTCCAGCTGAGTTTGGTCCGTCGGCATCTCAAACTGCTCTACCGGCCTAATTAGTGCGCCGGTGTCCTTTACCTCGGTGGTAATTATAGCATCTATGACATACCATAGTAGGTGCTTCGCCAAGTGGTAGACCAAACGTGACGGAGAGAACGATTTGTCCAGGTATCGATTCCTGTCGATTATCTCCCTTAGATAATCGGACATAGTCACTTCGCTATCCGGACCATATCGACCCTGATAAATGTTGTTTACTTATTCATCCTGGACAATCGTGGTAGGTGCTTCGCCAAGTGGTAGACCAGACGTGACGGAGAGAACGATTTGTTCAGGTATCGATTCCTGTCGATAATCGGACATAGTCACTTCGCTGTCCTGGCCATATCGACCCTGATAAATGTTGTTTACTAATTCATCCTGGACAATCGGAGACCAAAAGCGATGCATGAACACTGCTTACATTCGTCGTAAGTTCCCCAGCTTTCCAACACACACTGCGCCCGATTGTCTGCAGGCCTTGCCAACCGACCCGGAAATAACTCCACTCGCATAATCTCACTTCATTGAAAATTCCTTACATATATGTCCATGCAATTGATAAAGCGATCTGGCCTCGCACCATGTAGCTGTCCAGTAAAAACAGGGACTAATCGGCTCACATTAGGCAGTGTAACTGTCAGTGCTTCTCCTATAGACGTGCCTTGTGCGATATTTCACGTCAAGTTATGGTGCTCTGTCTCTACATCACATACCTTTCGTTGTAACGAGAGCACAGTATTTTCAATACGACTCACGTCGCTAGAGATGTCTTCGACGCGCGTCTGTATGACCTGAACATCGGACCTCACAACCTGAACATGAGTTTCGCATAATTTCGCGACTGTGTTTATCCTTTCGCAAATTGCTCCTCTGGCCTGCATGTTCGCCTCGTTCCGTCTGTCGGTTTCCATCTGCCAGTGCGACTTAACCTCCGCCAAATGACTATCGATTTCGCCTCTAACTCTGTGGCGTGCTCCGCGAACTGACGTGCCACCCGGGCCTCGAAAGTGCGAAATCGCTCATCTACTGCATTGAGCTTTTCCCCTATTTTGTTCCCCATCTGCTATATCTGACATCGCAAGCCCTGTAACTGGTTGTTAATTTCCTGTGACTGACTGCTCAATTGTTTTTGCAAACCCTGTGATTGATTTTGTATTACTGCCGTCATATTTCCTAACAGCACACATAAACCTTCATCTTCAGGACACTGCATTTCTACTTCACTGCCGGCTACCGACGCAGAACTGTCCCGCAGCAACTCTGTCGTCACCCTACCCAGTACTTGACTCGAACCCGGGTCTGTAGAAACACTGTCCATCCCATCCATCTCTGGCCTGGCACAGAGCTCTACTTTGTTAGGAATTATTGCACAAGTACCCTCCATTATAGTACTCACTCCTTTATGCACCAGTTCCTCTGGGGACAGCCTCTCGGTGTCTCGGAGTTTCGACGAGCCGTACCTAGTGAACATAACCTAGGGGTAGCATGCACAACATCTAACACTTTCACCGCTAATGTCACTAGCCGCTCCCTCCTGGATCACGTCGCCTGACTGCTGAAAGGTACATTGAAGTGACCACTCACCACCTGGACAGGATGCTATGCGCCGCCCCATCTGTTGTCATGTCGTCGTGAGGCCGTGATGTCTTCTCTGGGTCCGCTCCTTCGCCGTCCGACGTCGGTAACCTCACCACCAAAGACCTGTGACGTGGTTCCGTCGCTGCTCCGTCCAGATGTCAGTCCAACAGCCTGTACCCTCGCAGCCAAAGCCGCAGTGTCTCAGTGGTGTGTGCTCACATGCAGCTCTGTCCTTGGATCAGTCTCTCTCCGGACGTTTACGAATGTTGGTACCGTCCACCAAGTTTCTGCTCTCTGCGATGCCGCACGGTCTCCGTCGCAGTCTCTTATTCCACCGCAATTCTCGCGTCGCGAAATGTTCGTCACGGAGTTATATCACAGGGTGTGTATAAGATCAGGCCCCATGTCGGGCGCCAATCTGTGCCTGTCCCTCGACCGAGAGCAGTTACTATATATTCATTTATTAATTAGTTCCTGTAGGTTTTGATCAAATCTATCCAATGTCAGGAATTGCCTCGACTAGCCCAGCGGGTTTAGTTTACTCAAGATCACAAGTCAATGTCAGTAAGTGACCAATCACTCAACAATTATTTTTCGAAAATCACTATAGGTTCAAACTATTAAGTGAAACGAGATATATTCCTTTTATACGACACCCCACTCCTCGCGGGCGTAAACACCCTTATTCGCGGCAGGAATCGAATAACGACCTCCCGCACTGCACTCATGCCACAAAACTAGCTTCTCGGCCTACGGATTGTGATCAAAGCGGCTGACGTCTATTCGCCTTTGCCCGGCAATTGGATGTGATTAAACACGTAATAAAGACTCTTGATAACGCACTTCTGCTAGCCTACTGAGACACGGACACGCGCGTCCATCTGTGGCTGTGTCCCAAGCTGGTCTAACTTCTGCACCACTGCCGGCACACACGCCAAACGGCAATTTCTAACGCTGCTCTCTCCAGCCAATCAGGAGCTTTGTTTCTAATTTCCAGCTTTCCGACATTGCTTCGAATCCGGGCGATTACGACTATATTTCGTGGTGATTTTATTCCATAAAACCACAGTTTACATTTATCTAATTTTGACATCACTATTTCTTATAATTATCTATACTTATGGCAAAACATATATAAATACTTAAAATTTAACTAAACAGTTGGGCGACTTGGCCGTTAGCTTGTCTTTCACATCCCCACCCCCTGGCAGCTTCGGGCAGGCAGCAGGATGGGCTGACTGGTACTTTGTCACTGTTGATTGCTACACAGCTCCAAATGTTTCCAGATGTGTGGACGACTACCCTGTCTCTCATCTTATCATCTCCCCAGTCCAAAATACGAAATATACATTAATCCTCCCAAATCGTCCTACTATCCTCCTTATCACATAGTACTATTTACGCAGAGGACAACAAAACTTGAACCGTCTTTGTACTACAATTCTAGCCTGTTTTATGTTCCCATTATTGCCGATGCTTAGTTCTAAAAACACCTGATACTTAATTCTAATGGCCAGTCTTTAATGATACTTTCACCAGTTATCCCTTCTATATGTACATTTAATGTGTATCGGGCTATGTCCATTACAAGACATACAACCAAAATGATACAATACAATGTTGTGGCAACATTTCTGCTACCAAGTGTGCTGTATGAGTTCTAATAAACACTGCGTTGAATAATATGGAATACAATAAACAATTTATTACAGGTTTCGCATTAAATAGTTCGTCGTGATCAGTATTAGTTTTATGACCTAAACTACACCTTGTATTAAATCCATACGACTCTTTGAAAATTAAATATAAACTCGCGTTTGCACTGCCACGCATACGGAAAGTACACTTCTATAGGTCATTCAGGATAAAGTGAGCACCTTTGAAAAAAAATCACTAGCCGTTACTACATATAGGTCAATATTAGCAAGCGTTCAGCCCATGCTATATTGACCGTAAAGTAGCCGTATAGAAATAGCCGTAACCGCATCGTAAGAAATTGACACGTTTCTATCCCTCTTACGGTCTTACGGGGGCTAGGCAGCTGTGCGGTGTGTTGTAGCATGCATCACTAAAAAGTGTGTATTCAATTTTTACGGCTATTTCTTGCGGTGATACTAACACGGACTTTACACTATTGCTTGAATGGTTGGTAGTGAATAACTTCATGTAGTTCCGTGTATTTTCCTATTTGAATACAAAATTACTGAAAAACAGCAGATGAAACATACCTCTCTGTATTTAATACACTTTTAAATATTTGTTTATTATATTATTGACAGTTCTACTTACACTATAAATAGACTAAATTAGCGCCAGCAAAATGTGACGCGACGCTTCCTGGCCGTAGCATGTGGCCACTTGCTCCGCGCCTCAGACAGTTCATAATTCCACCGACAGGTGGCATCAGAGTTAGGTTTTCGCCGCTTTGCTTGCACGAAAGCGAGTTGAACCAGAACATATTTTTTGTTTCACATATGAGGAAATACATTGTTTATTGTTTCTGTCATCTGCGTCGTCGTTGTTCACGTCAGTAGAACTGAAAGTAATTTGAATTTTTGGATTGCGTGTGCCGTATGTTTTTAGTGGCGATTTTGAGTTACAAATTCATGTGTACTTATGACCACATTTACGAGATTCGTAACTGTAATATTGTGCGTGTTGTATCAGGTAGCCGATAGACAGAAACCAATATATAAGACATAAACTCGCAGGTACTATTGATTATAGCATGTATTCAGCCCTTGTGCATTTAGTAAGTAGATACTGTAGATAACATTTTTATCGAATCAATGTAGTCTGATATAGATGTAAACAATGCACGACCCTATGTAAATAAAAGCACGTTGCAATATTTATGTTTACGTTCGGCGGAAAGATATCAAGAGACAGAATATAGAAATTAATCAGGGTTTTTTTAAGTGCTCACTTTATTCCGAATCACATATATCAGCATTCCGGCCATCTGCATGGCACACGAATTCCCATAACTTTCTATAGTCTGACTGAGAACCATCTTGAGTATTGTCGAGAGCAGTTTCTATGTCGCCTAGCAACCTGCTACGCATTCCTGCCGTCTGCATGTCGCTTGCATCTCCCATACTTTTCTATAGTCTGACTTAGAACCATCTCGAGTATTGTCGAGAGAACAGTTTCTATGTCGCCTAGCTTCCTGCAACTTATTCCTGTCAACTTAGGCGAGGAAAATACTGATTGTGAGTGTCACACGAGGAAGAAATACATCCTGCTCTGCTCGCCTTGCACTGATCAGCTAAGAGGTACGATCATTTGAGCTGGCGGCTTGTGAGTCTAAAGAAAATAACAACATTTCAACGTAAGAACACTGCGTATGTTTTAAACTATTCCGTCATGTTTGTAGTACACATACGAGCTACTCAATACTAATTATTTCATTTGTTATTGTTTCTGCAAATAATAACATTTACTTAGAATTAAATCAACGCTAATGTGTTTTACACTTCGTGTCACATCATAAATTACATAATGTTAAATAGAAATGCTTTTTAAATATTTCCAGGTTTTCCTGTTTAACTTATTAACCAACATTTCAACAAGTGAAGATCTAGCTGTTGTAACACTGAGGAAAATCCACGCACAGATTTGCCACAGCTGCCTACAGATTCTACGTGATATGGATGGCGTGGACTGAACAGTGCAGTACAGGTTACGTGTAAGTAATACAACTGTGTGGAGAATTCTGCGAGAAAACATCCTACCATGCCACTTTCAGCGAGTACAAGGGTTAAATGTGTTGGATTTCGAACCATTATAGTGTTGTACCGACACATGTTATGATAGTGTGCAAAGTTTATTTATGGTTTTATACACTCATCATAGGTACTAAATAGACTGGATTTAAGTGATTTACCTGTATTTATGTAAAACCTCGTGACAGACACCGTTACAGAGATTCAGTCAATTTTTTTGTGGAATGGTTGGTGATAGTTTGCTTAGACTATGTTTCTTCGTAACAACCCGATCCCTCACAGTTCCTGACACTACTACACCCTAATGCATCGTGACGACCAAATAGACGCCCGGCGATAACACACCGGTCTCTCGCTGTTACTGAATCTGCTGCACCCTAATGCGTCGTGCCGCACAAATAGACGTCCGGTGGTAACACACCGGTCTCTCGCTGTTACTGAATCTACTGCACCCTAATGCCTCGTGCAGCACAAATAGACGTCCGGTGGTAACACACCGGTCTCTCGCTGTTACTGAATCTACTGCACCCTAATGC
>PNEQ01109603.1:0-25930 GCA_003012365.1 Medauroidea extradentata
AATTTATTTTAAACACAGAAATATTTTATAATGTGTTTGTATATGCTTCAAGCCGTAGACGGTGACGTGTAGTTTTGATGAGATTTTTTCCATTTCATTATATTTACTGGTTTTCAAGTTTTGTATGAAGTAAAAATATGCAAATTTTGACTTTGAAGTGACATTACAGGAAAACTAGATGAGCTAATTTTTTTTCCGTCAGATGTTAATGTACTCTTAAGTAATGTCTACAAAACTAACACTATTTTATACAAATATAAAATTATGCATTTTTCCCCACTTGAACGCCCTTAACAGCGAGGTCTTTAGCGCTGGTGAGGGATGACATGACGTGAGTATGGAGTGGTGCCGGAATGAATGGGCGGAGGAAACGGGAGATCCCCGAGAAAACCCGCCGAGCGGCGGTATCGTCCGGCACGATTCCCACATGCGAAAATCCGGGAACCGACCTCGCCGGTAATAGAACCCGGATCGCCTTGGTGGGAGGCGAGATGACTGACCTTACAGCCACCGCGGCCTTCAGGGGTAGAAGAGAAGGGTGTAGAGGAAGGAAACATATTCACACAAACATTCATGAAATTACGCACATACACTCTCTCTCACTTCACGAAAATAATATGTTGGTGTCAATTTTAAACACACTTTTACAAACAGCTGGGCACTAATTCATGAACCAGGCTATACTTACTACGTGATCTGTGACGAAAGTTCATAAGCCATCATTTCCGTACGAGAGCTTACGAATGTTTTACGAGAGACAGTATTTCTGAACGTAGCTCATTTAGTACGTCGAAGTTGACGGAGACAAAATTACCAAATTTGTTTAAAAGTGCGAGGCTACTTCGAAGTGCACAATAAATGCCTCTCACCTGCTAGGAAAATGAATATAAATGGATACTTTAAATTACAAGTTCTTATTTTTAATTAATGTAAATTTTCGTAATAATATTATTTAATAGGTTTTATTAGGTCTCTTGGCGAGTTTCTATGCCTATAGCGGTATTCGTAAGTTCCTTTTTATTTTTTTATATATATTTATCTCTGTACATTTTTGCTGGCACCATCTACTTTAAGCGACATTGTAAATTAGTTGAGATATTTGTATACGCAAATATGATACTGCCATCATTTTGTACTCTAATTTTTCTAAAGATAATCAAAGCCGTATAATTTATTTTGCCTTGCTCATTTTAAAAATTATCTTAATATTTATAACTTAGTTATATTTCAGTTCCATAATAACTTTTCATAGAGTTCTTTGATCACAATTTACGTTGAAACATGTGAACTTGTAGATTAATATTTCTTTGAAAATATAATTATATAAGTGCTCAGATAAACATGAATGTCCTACACATTAAAAATTCTCTGTTATTTAAAGAAAGGAAATGCTGTTCAGCTGATAGACGAGACGGAAGTAAACTGGCTCTTGCACTGTGTCCTGTTTAATGCAGTATGCAATGTTACTGTTTTCCAATTTGTGCCAATTCAAGTACGGTGAATCAAGCTTCCATTCTAAACGCACCTGCGTTATTGTACAGTAAAAAAAGTATTTACATTAATTGATTAAATTCTTGTTGCACCGTCGTTGGGATGTAATCGCAAATTTAACACCAACTTATTCACTAGTTAGTTGCGCAAATAAATATTCGCCTAAGATCTCTGAAACACTTCGAGCGCATAAATTACTTAACGTGCATTGAGTCTAGCCTCCGCTCTTTATTGTAAATGATCTAGTAAACTTAAATGAGTAATCGATATCTCGACAAAGGAGCACCTAACATACAGAGGACGAGAGCCTGAAAGAGGATGAAAGCTGAGAAGCAACTGTTTCTGAGCCAAAACATGTTTGTAAAATCATGTCACTTGTCTACAGGGTAAATATTCAGACGTAAGCGTATTCTAGCAGCCATGGAGCCAGAAGACTTGGTTGGTTCAGTGGGGCCGAACCCCCGTAGCTCAGTTGGTTGGGCGACCGACATAGATACGAGGGTTCTGGGTTAGATTCTCAGGTCTGGCTGGGTGTAAAATTTGTGTTTGTCCGTTCGAGTCATTTCAATTACAAAACTGTCACAACTGGGGGATTGCCCAATAAAAATACTGTAAAGGAGGGATGTTTGGCTCGTTGGCGATGTTGAGACCTCGCCAAGGAGCCAAACATTTATTTTAAAAAGTTGGTTGAGCGGCCGACATTGGTGCGAGAGGTTCTGGGTTCGATTCCTAGGTCTGGTTGGGTGTAGATTTGTGTTTGTCCAAATGGTCTCAAAAATTGTGTCAATATAATTGTCTCACGAAAGTTAGTCGGGGTTACTCAAATAAGTCACATTAAAGGGGGTAACGGTTGGTACATTGGCGATGCAGAAGCTTCCACACCAACCATTACCCCCTGCAACGTGATTATTTGAGATACTCTAACTAACTTTCGTGAGACAGAGACAATGTTGAGACCATTTGGACAAATACAAACTCACACCCAGCCATACCTAGTAATCGAACCCAGAACCTCTCGCACCAAAGTCGGTCGCTCAACCAACAGAACTTCCGCCTCGCCAATGCATCAAGTTTTTTTGCGAAAAAAAAAGTTGTTAGCGCTCCTTGCTAGCGATCCAAGGGTCTCGGGATATTGACAGTTTCCTCCAGTACTGGGTATTTTGTTGTCTCCTCCTCCCCGTCCAGTTCACCGTCTTAACCAAAGGCCATGGATGTTTCATGCCAGTTCCATGCGCCCGTTGATACTTCTGTTTACGCAGGGACGACAACAGGTAGGTGCGTCATGGCATGTTTACCTAAACAACTTGTTTTGACGTCCACGTCACCTCGATACGTCATGCATACCTCATCTGTCTGGCAAAGTCCACTGTCTCATAAACACGCTCTGGACAATACTGTTTTTGGGGCAGCCTGCAGAGCGAGAAACTTGTCGAGCAGGAACTTGTTCTGCACGTGATGTTCGGCCAACTTCTGCTAGCCGCCCTCTTCCGTACTTTGGTCAGCCACCGGGAAGATCCCACGTGACTAATCACCGCTTGCTGGTTTCTTTGAAAGATACTTGCAATGGCAACGAAACGAGATATTTTCAACTTTCGTCAGCGCAGCACTACGTCACCCAAGACAAATCGTGTCTAAATCGTGTAATCCTACACATGGAGTTTATATCTCGACAAGGAAGAGTCGCCAGTCTTCGGCAAAATTCCGTTAGACTGTAAAGTTAAAAAGCGACCATACACACATGCACTATTGGGAAGTTGCTCCGTCCACCAACCGCAAATAAAAGGTTACTTGGACATAATCATTGCTACTAATAATGATGCTTCACTCAAGGTTACGCTACAGAATTGTTATGGATATAAGTAATTAATCAACACCAACATGTAATGTAACTTTGTAACACACAACAAATCTGACTGCGACACGCTGTTATTAGGGGCTAAGCAGAATTAATGGTCATGCCTAGTTGAGAGTCATGCAGTGAACAAGGACCGGGCTCGCTCTAGACTAGGGCCTACATGCTAAATATTCGGCGGTGCTAAGTCATTAAAAATAATATCTGTTTCAGACAAAACTATTTTCTGCATTGCGAAAAGGAAAATATTGCGTCATGAATCAAATTGCCGAAAAAAAATTATGTAATTACATTTCCGAGAGTTTTTTGAAAATGAAAATACTTGTTAATAGTTTTCGGAGTATAAAAAAAAGCACTAAAAAATCATGTAACAATGTAGGGCTCACCAAACTGAATAAAAAGTCAATGGAGACATATATTCAGGCTTGGCAGGTACTAAGTACCACCAATTGTATTCATGCATTAAGACGTTCATTTTGCCTGTCAAACTACGGGGATAGAGTATATTTATATTATATCACAACTAAGCTGCAAACATTATTAAGTAATATAAATTAGCTAACTTCCGTAGATTACAACAGGAGTCCATGTTTATCACAAAGAACTACATTCAGATATTCAGAATTCCGTTTATCTGACACACGAGCTGCATCTTCGCGGGAAATGTTCTATTGTTTCGAGAGAGGAAAATCAACTTGCCGATTTTTTTCATTGTTTTGTTCATCAACTGGAATTTTAAAGTACACGTCTCGTTAACTACATTTTATTGTTCATTTAGTGACGTTAGATCAAAGGCGATAGTCTTGTTACTCAACAAAGTACTTGCAGCTAAAAATGTATATTAAGACAGCTCGAATAAGGACTCTATTTTGGCGTCCATAACCAAGCACCGAAAATTTTCACTTGTTTCTATGAGACATCTATCTAAAGTATTTATGTGTAGTACACATAAACATTTGGAACCGAAATTGTTACGTTATATTACAAATGTTATTAATAAGAGGGTCTATTCTCTAACTTCACCTATGGTAAATATCGTCACCTGTGATCGTCTATAGTGAGCGAGTCACTGCTGACTATCGTTATATCGTATTGTCTTTATGAGAATATTAATATGCTTGGCAACTCTGTAGGATGCGCTCCGAAAACATGCATAGATCGTACTAAATTATATTTTCTTGGTTTTCACAGCGTGTTTATATTACTTATTTCTGAAATATAGTTTTAAATAATATAAATAAAATATTTCCCTCTTTATAGTTTTTGTTTTAAAAGTTAAACTTCAACTCGTCTATAGTAGAAAGATAGTGTGCAGCGCTTACAAGAGATAGCAGCACTGGTACTATATTAGTATCTCCAACCAAGAGATAGCATCACGCGTGTTGTATTGAATTTGACGTTTGCTTCGGCAATCAAAGATAATATACACAGATCTATAATTTACTAAGCGTATTACATATTTAGAGGGAAATAAAATAATGTAGTCTATTTCTCTCTTCTTCGACGCTATATTTCAATCGGATTTGTTCTGCAACGAGGCTGGTTGTAGAACACAAATTAAATATGTCAGCCATTTTCATGAACTTTTCTCGAAACAACAGCCTAGAACACGATCTTAATATAAAGAGAGTCAGGAGACTTTTGAAAAACAGTCACGGCGACGTTTTAGTTACAGAATACGAATTCTCGTCGTAAAGACTGTTTGTGTATAAAGATCGTATCGTATAAGGGACTGAAAAAGTTACAGAATATGCCTGCAGGTACAAAAATTAGGGATAAATGCGCTAGAGACACTACTAAGACTTTTAAAAAAATGCTTATATTTCAGCAATGTTAAAACAGCATCACCTTCCCTTTTCCTGGAACTAAATGAGTGAATTTAGGCCTCTGTCTAACAATCTTGCTACTTAAACTGGGAATACGTATTTAAAACGCTATTACACCCCAGCGGATACCGTTTACAGAAATCTCTTTAAAACGAAGATAATTTTGCATGACTAGTTTTGAAAAAATTCTTCCACTTTGAGAAACGTTACGAATTTTAATACATAATGTTGAAATACAGCATAAATACGTAAATATAAGAAACAGTAGCTAACAGCATTGTTAAATACATTCTTTTAACAAGAATACTGAATCATAAAACTTAAAGTTAAGATTGTTACTTGCCTAGAAGCCCTGGAAGAAAAGATGACATGTTATGAGTAGGCTATGGAGCAGCGCCGGAACCGGTGGAGGCGGGAGGAGGGCAAGCGGGGATCCCCGAGAAAATCCACCGACCAGCGGCATCGTCCAGCAAGATTCCCACATGCAAAAATCCAGGGACCGACCCCATCGGGAATCGAACCCGGATCTTCTGACTGGGAGGCGAGTGCTCTACCGCGGCCCCGAGAATACAAGAGTATTGAGAAACATAAATTCTAGAGTTTTTTTAAATATAATATATTTATTACTTAATAGTTTTCCGGGTATTTAAAAAAATTCCTTGAGAGATGCTATGGCAGAGTATGGGGCTCACCGACATGGACAATGAAGTCAGTGGTGATACATATGAAGATTAGACAGGTACTGAGTCACACCAACTATGTAACATGTTAAATCCCTATTGTCGCTCACGCTAGGTTTCTGGGACAAGCAGCGCCAGATGTCCAGTCCAGGCCTGTACTCGAGGTACGGTGGTCAGAAGTTACGACACGCTGAAGAGCCACCCTTGCAGCTGTTCATCTTGATCGTAATAAAGACCACGCTGGTGCGGCAAGTCGCAACTTGCAGCTGAATGAACGTGTACCTAGTTCATCCCGCCAGCGCTGCAGTTGGCAGGTATCATGGCTAGTCGCGAATCACAATGGCTCATCTGATCACACCGAGCATGTGAGGAGGGGATGGTTGGAAGAGGGGAGATACTGTCCCTCTGCTCCAGATGTCGCCCCAAACCACGCACCCCCCAGGTGCGGGGTCACGTATACACTCCCGGCCAGGAATTTAATTAAGGGAGAAAAAAGGGTGCGCCGCAACGCTGGGAGAAACAATCGGGAGAGAGAGAAAAAAATATTTCCCCGCTAAATCGTTCATCCACGGGCCTTTGTTAAACAAGCAGGCCTCGGATGGAAAGTAAACGTGACCGGGGGGGGGGGGGCTCTTTCCACCCCAGGGGAAAATGGTGCTGGGGTGGAATCCAACTCCGGCCGCGTTTACGTCGCGGTGTCCTCCCTGCTGCCGACGCATTATGAATCCCAGGTGTGAGGCTGCCACCAACCTACCGCAACTAAAATTTTACTTCCTTTTCATTTTACCCCCGGAACACGAGACTGCACATCCCGCTTCCCCCCCCCCTTCCCAATCCCCTGAAGCCCCTAAAAACTCGGGCAACGGGCTTGCTCTGAACAAACTACCATCCCCTTCTCAACGAAAACACGTGTCAATTCCGCTTGATGGTTTTCCAGGGTTCAGGTATAGCCGGATTATTCTGAAGGGATTCTTAATCGCACGTCCCGTTACCTGCACTGCGTCGTGCAAGAGAAGACCTTTGCGAGATGGAGTAAGACAATTGCTGGAAGATTACGTAAGCTAGTTACAAACACAGTAGGCCTACTGGGATAGTACTATACCCGTTACTTAAGATATTATCGTAAATGTTGCTGAATTTTTTGGCTCAAATACTTTTACACTGGGCCTCAATTTATTGCCATGATACAACCAAGAAGTTATGGTAGCTACTAAGTAGCTAAACATCTGCACAATTACAGTAAAGTAATTTTATTTCCGGTATCGTTCACACACATGCTCTCAATGAAGACGCGATTTGTATTTTGCGACGGTGATTTAAAGCCCTCCTAACACAGCAAACTTCAACAAAGTCTATAGAGAAGATGTTTATATACGAAGCGAGAGAATAAGAGCAGAAGAGCATTGTGTTTTAATCTGTCTGGCCATATAGCCCGTGATTTGTATAAAATTCACGAAAGTTGCTTAATCAATTTTGATAATAATTAAGTTTCGACAAATTGAGCAACACGTAACTATAGGCACATCAACCAAATAATGTGTCATCCTGGTAACCAAAATACCATTTCCCACTGACATTGTGTGCTGTGAAATTAACTGCGTAATAAAATAAAGTAAGGTAATTAATGTTAACACGTTCGACCGAAAATGTAAAAGCTGCAAAATAAATGGTTGTATTATATTTACGTGAAAAAAATATATAATTATTGTTTAAGAAAAATGTGTCTAAGATTACTTAAATGTTGTCAGTACACAGAGAAAATATCGCACTGTCAAAATAATAACGCCAAAACCCTAAAAAATTTGAAAATGACATATGGCCATTACTGGAAAAATCGTGTTTCATTCTTTTAAATGCAGTGATACTAAATTCTTGCTAGAATATTTATAGGTGAATAATAATGAATCGGTATATTCAATGGTCAAACTTTCCCTTTTTGTGCAATAATATGAGTACTAGTTCAAAAGTGGTTCCGGTAATGTTGAAGCTTATTTTTGTAAAAAGGTTTTATCATTTAATTCTGGCCATTCAAAATTAAAAAAAAAAAAGTTCTAGGCTAAACTTTGTAAAATGTGTCCAAACTTTTGTACTGTTCTTACAAACAGCTATTTCAGTCTTGCTGCTATATTACTTTGTCAGTGCAATATAGCATATGGTTTTATATTGGAATAGAATGGAAGTGTGTTAATATGGTTCTAACTAAAAATTACGCTGTACAAAGAGATTTTATTTCAATAATATGCGGCCTTCAGAGAAAATTTTGAAACAATGTTGTGTTTAGTAAAACATGATATGCGGTAAAATTTAATGACACCATTATAAGGACTTGATTTGCAAAATAATGTTACAGACTAACTTGCTCTGATAATAAAAAAAGGTTAAGAACTTGAACATGTACTATAATAGTAACATGACTATTGGTGGTAAATGGATGGGGCTGGGTATTTTTGCTCCAAAATGTGACAGAAACAGCTACTTTTAGGGACTGATCAATTGTGATCTTTATATAATAATGACTTTCAAATCGTTACGCATTTCAATAAACATTTTTACCGTAAGTTTATATGCCACGACTCATAAGTATATGTATAGAAAATATGGCAGCTAAATAAATAGTCTGAAATTCGAAAGCTTCATTCATTTTGATTCCTTAAACCAAAAATGATAAAAATTCTTATTGTATAAATAAGAGTTTGAGGATTGTCTTTCGGAACAAAACGTTTCCTAGATTAATTTTATTTTAAAATTCGGTATCAAAATATACAACCGTTTTTAATTACGTGTGTGTTACCACACCTCAGCAACGTCCGTAATACACCAGTAAAATATGTTATATATAGTCGTTTTTTTTACAGTAGCGGCTATGTTTGGAATACAAAGTTCAGAGCTGCGGAGGACGCAGCGGTTAGGGCGCTAGCCTCCGACAAAAGCGATCTAGGTTCGATTCCCGGAGGAGTCGCTTATGGTAATCGTGCCAGACGACATCGCTGGACGGCGGGGTTTCTCGTATGGGAGTTTCTTCAATTGCGGTAAAAGTCTACTAAATCCAATGACGTGAAGATTCAGCAAGCCGCGGCAGAACAGCCACCTGTCCAGGAGGCCACGACGAACTGCGCTATTGACAAATTCTAGTCGATTACCAATGACGTCGTTGCAGTCATACGTGATAAAGTGTATGAAGATAACTTTCGTTAGCCTATCGTAAGCAAGCAAAAATTCGTAATCACATCCTTGGGATGACAGGAGAGGGAGAAGGTGGCAGCCACGCCCAGGGGAACACCTGGACGCGCGCGTCGGAAGACAACCAACAGCTCCGGGCGCGCAAACCACGCGCCGACGACGCACATGTCTCCCAGCCATCCAAAACATCGCCCCTCCACCACTCCTACTTACAAACCACCGGGCTGGAGGGCAGCACAGCTGTTGGTGTTGATGGACCAGGCACCACGATGGGACATCCCCGGTGGTAGGGGGGGGGGGGAGACGGCGAAACAGGGGCTCCTTTGCAAGCGCGCAAGAAAGCGAGAGGCGAGCCTGCAGCCCAGAGACCTGTTCTTGCGTGTGCGTGTGTGTGTGCTCTAAACCCTCCCCTCTCCCAAGTCCCAAGATCCGACCTCGACCAGGGACCTGCCTTGCCCCTCGACCGGAACTGAATAGAGCGACATCCGGTTCTCCAGGGCCCAGTACTTAGAACATTAATAGAGGGGCCGGATGGAGCGTAGCAATCAAAGGCAGAGGTACTCTCGCGTCACCTGCGCAGTGGAGCACCGCCTCTAGAGACGGACCCCGGCGCCCGTGGTACAGTCCGTCCCGCTCACAAAACACTGCCGTTCACGTCCTATTATGTTAAGGTAGCCGACTGCCCAGGGTGGTGTCTGCTACGCATGTGTTTCGATTTAGGTACTCTTAACACTCTTTAAAACCTACAGTATTTACTAGCGGCCAAAAATGACGAAAATGAGAGGGGATAATTCTGAGGTCATTCTTTTATATTTATGAAAATCTTGGTACAGAAACTTTAAAAATGTTTAAGCGTGTACAATACAACTTTATCATTAATATTACGTCATACAATGATAAGAGTCAGCAATGAGTGTTTCATACAGGCTTGTTATCGGCAAGAAGTCTGCGTGCCAGTTCACTGACTTGCTCCTAGTAGCTAATTGTTTAATTATTTTATCTTTCATACTTTTTGTGTAATGGTCGTAAATGTCGAAATTTTCAACTTACGGTTTTAAGTACGACACTGAAACCAACACAATAAAACTGTCAGTGAATGACGAAATTGTAGGCCGCAAGTTCTCCTATATTAAATAACAAAATAAAATACTTTCGTATTTTTTTATTTCAAATTTCAGCATTTTTATTTAATTACAAAAATACATATATAATTTTCAAATATAGAAGAACCTGTAACATGCAGTACCGTTATACACTGTTAATTTTTTTGAGTGATGCATGCCTGTTGGTTTTAGTGTCGTACATAAAACCGTAACACGCAAATTTTGTGATTTACGACCCATTACGCAAAAAACTATGAGAGATAAAATAAATCTCATAAGAGCTAAATTTAGTCACAATTTATGTTTAATATAAGAAAAAAATATCTGGTACAAATAAATAATGAAAAATGACAATGGAAATTGTTGTAAGATGTGCCCTTAAGGGCTCCGTTTCCCTTGACCGGTTTTACGCTTTGCAGACCCAGGCGCGAAGCAGCGTTAAGGACTACCGAGAATCGCGCACCTAATGTCGCATCGCCCCTAAGCACAAGACACAAGCGCTAAACTGGCGCGCAGTATTTCTGTTGTATCGCTGCAACTATGGCACTTATAGCGACGACCCTGTTATTTTACTACTGGAAAGTATGTACCAAAGTTCACTGCAGGTCCCTTAAGTAGTTCCGTACCTGTCTGAGCAGTAGATTTTGAGATAGCTATACGAAAAGGCCGTTTTTAGCCATGTTGGAGGGCTCGGAAATAGTATTTCCAATGCCCGTAATGTTTTGAAAGTACTTTATAACCCTTCTCTTAAACGTGTTTTCTTTTCGTAGGTAGGCACAGTACACTGAGAGCACGTGAGATAGTTTTTCCAATAAACGCATATTTCTAACCCACTGCAGCGTAGCTCGGCAGCCAGGAAGGCAGGTGCCTTAATGTGATGTCTCGCCCTTCAAGATTTGTAAACACGTTACGTAATGACTCTGAAATAGAAAGAACCTATTTATGATTTAAATTAATATATTTGGCTAATTACGTCATAATTAACGGCCAAATATTATTGTTTTATAGAATTATCTCAAGCCTTTATATTTTACCATACAAATATAGGCTAATTATATATCTTGAATGTTTCTAATCAATTAAAATAAGCCAAAACCCAGAGCAAAAATTGGCTTCCGGGGGTTGCGTTTAATCAACCATCCACAGCGTGATTGCCTAGAAGAAGTGCAACTTTCATGTCGTACAGTGAATGATTGTTTTGCCGAGATTAATGCACTGTGCACAGTTTCAAAATTGTTTGTAAACTAATCTCAGAACATTTAACAGTCCAGACACTGCAACAATAATGTCACAGTTCATTAAATTGGTCGAAATTTGCCAAATACCTGTGGGGACAAGTTAGATATATTTTTCATAAGCAGATTGTTCTATGTGAAGCAAAATACCCTATGACAGTTTGTCATATTTTACAAAATATTTTGTACTTTAGACAGAAATTTTTGTGGAGACTGGTTGCCAAAAACTCTTTTCTTGTGTCATTTCAAACAATTGTTGTAAAACACGCAATAGTTTAGTTGTAAATACTCCAGATGATTTGTAAATGTTCAAAAAATGTTTGTAAGTGTACAGACTTTTTTGTATATTTTCCAGTATTTCCTGTAAAGTTTTCAATATTTTTGAAAATATACAAAAAAAATATTTTGGAAACAAAAAAAAAAAAAGTTTTGGAAACTAGTTTCCAAAGAACTTTTTTTTGTAAAAGTACAAAATTTTGTTTACCGCAGGGAAAAAATTTATTTATTGTTGTTTATAAGACACGCTTTTCAAATTTTATTTAACGCTGTGTTTAGCTTGGGTCTTGACAGTTTTGATAACTTTCGTTGCATGGATGTGAGGTCGCGATGTTTCCACAGTTGGCAACACTTGAATCCTGTGAAATAATTTGCGAGTTCAGTGCCCTGTGGATCCTACAGTCGTCTTACACGCGAACCGCTTACTATTGTTCACAAACTACTTGCCACAGCTAAAAGCCAGTTTCATTCTAGACTGGTTTACACGTGGTCTACATATACCCTTCTTTCCTCCCTGCTAGTGGGTTTGTTATTGCAGATATAACAAAAACCTGCAAACTTTTGTATCGCCGTCTCTCTAAACTATTCCTGGATATTATATGTAACTTACTAAATCCCGTCGTGGCTTTGAATTTTCTTCCGAAAGTCTCTCTACGTCTGACGAACCCGTGACATCAGGGTAGATGTATTTTGCATGTCAACATTATACAAAATTAAAATTAGGTTCCCTTAGGTTTAAGGGAAACATATTTTCACATGCATGTAAGTAAAAATTACTTCTGTACAAGCAGGGTAATGTTGCATTGTGTAAAAAATAACATTATTCAATTTTTGCGATGTAAGAACACCCAACCAACGGTGGTTCGTACACCATGTCCTTTGGGTCAAAAGCGTCTGATTTAACCAATCATCTTCCATGCCTTTACATGTAACAGAGTCAAATAGAAAATCCGATATTGTCACACGATTTAAGGGCGTTGCCTACCTTGGAGAACTGGAGCGATAAGGGATTAAAAGGTTCATATTCTGCACTGAAATATTTATATACGAGTACAAATACGAGAAACAATTGTATGTGTTTTTCAAGTGTTTTATTTTGACGGAAATATTTATTTGTTCACAGCTGGCAAGGTATTTTAAAACCGCTTAAAAGAATCTATAGCAATGTAGGTCACAGCGAGATGAGCAAAACAAGTAAGTGGTGGCATACATGAAGTTTCGACAGGTACTTCGGTACTTAGTTACACATAACGTAATGTATGATGTAAACCCATACTCTTCATGCAACTCTTACGGAGACAACACTGAAATGTAGCATTTTAAAATGTTATGTTGCTATACACAATCATTAATCACGAATATATTGCTTTATTTTGTACTGCGTTAACGTAATAAATAGGATTTATCATGCATGTACAAGCTAAAAACTCATTAATTTCTACAAATTTCGCGTAAACGAAAGTAAATTGATGGTTTCTCGAACATCGGCCATCTCTGACCATAAAGTGATCCCGAAATAATGGTATAATTTACGAAAATATAGTAATCTGTCATGCACGTACACTGCATAAGTGGAAAGCAGTTATTTATTCGTAATACATCATTTGAGTCCCAGAAAACTAGTTCGTATATGTTTAAAAATAAATTAGAATGTAATTTATTACGCTACGCAGGCCTACTATGAGCCGAAATACGCACTACTCTATACTCTAGGTATTTTATTTTTTACCTTCCCATCATATTATTTTTCTAGGTTCATGTACAAGAAGTTTGCTAGTTCAGCGTACTTTAGCACCAAAAGTGAATAAAGAATGTCTTCCTCACAAGGTTAGTCTGTTACACTTCTGCGGTAAAATCGGCATTTGGACCAGAAGCGCCTGAGCGGAAATTACGATCCAGGCTCACGCGTCAAACGTATCATAAACCTTACACACAAATCACTATACTACTGCCCAGCATTAAAATAGTAGGTTCTACGGTATGAAATCTGGAGAGTTTACCTAGTCATTTTGCGTCGCATAAACAAATACCAAATGACGTCGCACGTACGTGCATGGACTACATAAAAGTGCAAATAAGGACTCCATTTTTTTTTGTGGAGGAATTTTATTTCAAACATACATTTTCGCGTGTTGATTGTTGACGACATTGAGCGAACAACGGAAGTTTGTCATGTTACTGTAAATTCCCACTGCTAGAAGACCGATCAGATGGTGGTTGAACAGATGACGAACGGACGCGATGACTTATTATTCACGTACAACTGGCTACTTACTGGAGCAGCCAATGAGCAAGTAGCAGAGGAAAACGTGTACACAGAACTATATAGAGTCCAGGCGACAAGCCTTTGAAACCGAGAAACTTCCAGGTCTCTATGAATGACATCACGACTAACACGCGCTCTTGTTTCGTCACACAGAATCTCCGGCAGTATTTCAGGAACATACTTAAATTGCCTGAAAGATATTTCGCGAACGACAATTTATTGTAACAATAAGCTTCGACAATTCGCAAATTCTGATTACGCCAAAACTTTATCATCCTGCAAAATCGCTCTTATCGAAAGAAATACGAAACTAGGTTAATAACTCGGACTCAAATTCACATAAATTAAACAACGTTATACCCGTTGAAATTTTTAACCTGCTCTCAATCGTGAAAGTCAAGAATCCAAATTGATTTGTGGGCATCGTTTTTTAAATTTTGGTTAACGTAAACCTCCAGTAAAATGAAAGATCAAGTCTTTATTAACATTTAAAAATTATAATTTCGGTGCTTTTCATCATTGCCACTAGATACAAACCAAAGAAAAACTAAATAAATAACTCAGATTATTATTCCACTAAAGGAATTCCGTTAGTAAGTTCGAAACAACAGACAACAAATAACTACAACAACAAACAGACAAAACAAAACGAACGACAAAAACCGGATGTAGACGATACAGCAGAAACACAGGCACCTTGAGGATAGCGAACGAGGTGTCTTTGTTTCTATGCTGTATCGTCTACATCCGGTTTTTCGTCGTTCGTTTTGTTTTGGCTGTTTGTTGTTGTAATTCTCTTTTATTTCTGCTGTAATTATTTTTTGCCTATTTGTTGTAATTATATTTGTCTGTTGTTTCTAACTTACTGATGGAATTCCTTTAGTGGAATAACGGAGTTAATTATTTATTTTTTCCTTAGTTTGATTTTAGGTGCTTGAGTGCTCGTCTGTGTTATTTTCTTGTAAATCACTGACTAAACTCCTTGTGGAATTGCCAGTTGCAAAACAAAGTCGTTTTGTTTGTTTACGTGTCTGTTTGTGGGTTTTTTTCTGGTTCTCTGACACACCATTTGCTGCAGTGACGTATGTCTAAACTACTTCTTTAGTTTTAACTTGCCCCCATTGCAAGAATCGTTCGAAATTATCATGATCTAATTACAAAAAAATTTGACCAGTAGGTCCTATCGTTAATTTAAATCTTAAGTATTTTAATTACGTTGTGAAACGTAGTCTTATAGGCCTATGTCAACCCGTAGATTAATTTTAAAATCATTAATTTGCTTTAAATTTAACTTGAATTTAAGCAGTTGGATAGCTATATGGTTTATGAACCTGTCAAACGTAAAGATTTACAGTTGTATGCATTTATGTACGTAAACATTTTATATGTAGATTCTTTTTAATAATTGGTTAAGTAAAATTGATTGATTTACGATTTGTCGTGCATAATGTTTTCGAGTAGTATAACAAAAAATTCAAATTTAATTCGAATAAAACATTTGCGTAATTATTTTAATCCAATATTAAATTCCTTAAACTATATCTAGGTGCATTAAAGCACGAGAAGCTACTTTTGCATTTCACTTAGTTACAAAGTTGACTTAGTTTCCGCATATCCCAAGTTCAAAAATACTTTAGAGTGATGGGTATCTTTGGCACTTTCATGTGAAATAAAATTAATCGGGTGGTGCAAAATTACTAAGGAGGACGGAACGTAACCTCACTTCTTGATACCGTAAATCACCCTACTTTGGCACATTCCGGGGTTACTTCGGCCAACACAAAATGTATGCGGCATCCTCGTAAATAAATAAATACAATGGGAGCCGAATGTTTTAGATAATTCATTTTATCTGTAGCCTATAGTTATCGTTTGCATAATTTTTTACCTAATGACTTAAAGTACCAAAGATTTTTGAGTGGGACAAGCCCTCCATCACCGAAGGCCAAAGTTGCCACTGTTTACGGTACCGTAAATCAAATCCCTTATGTGTTTATTTATATTTAATTTTTAAAATATTAGTTTACAGGGATAAAACACTCGACCTCGGGCGAAGCTCCCTAACTGCATGTCCACATCATCTCGGCCTGTGGCTCGTACACGGCTCTTACAAGAAGGTGACTCAGGCCAGGAGGAGACACACGTGCAGAAACCGTTCGCCGACTAATGAATAATATCCGTCCTACTGTCGACACGAACGCACGCGCACAGACACACATACAGGGGGGAGAGGTTTATCTGACGGCCACGCCTTCGCCCGCCTCCGTAATTCCGCCAATCAGCGAGTCCGGCACAGCTTGCCGGAGATACGATCGGGGTCCTGCCCCACCCCCTTCCTTACTTTATTTCTTTTATATCAATTTTTGCGCAACTTGTCCGCCGTTATAGTGGTCTGTGGAGCAACGCAGAAGCCGGGCGCGACTAATCCTCCACCCCCCCCCCCTTCTGTAGCGGCAAACGAGGTTCGTAAAGAAAATACCGGTTGGTAAGGAAGGGGGGAGGCATTTGCGACACGACACAACAAGGGTCAACGCTCTCATGCTCCCTATGATGATGATCATCGTCCAATTCCATTAAGGGAAGAGTACACACAAATGTTGTGTTAGTAATTTTTATATTTGTGTGATATAGGGTTTGATTTATAGACATGCATTATGATTAAAATTTTACTGTAATAAAAATTTCCTAAGTTTTCACAGTTTTGTATAATGACATGATAAATGTCTAAATTAGCATAAAACGTTGTTATACAAGAAAGGAAAACAAACTAGTTTACATCGAGAAGTTACCAGTATAACTGATAAACCTACTTTCCTCAAAGTGGTGCGAATGAACCCTGCAGGTTAAAATCATTTATGTACATTTAAGCATAGGGCCTATTGAATAACAATAATATCAATTAAGATGTATAATAAACGAAATATACACAAATATAAGTCAGCTTACAAAGCAATATCCCCATATCAGTTTTATTAAAATTAGGAAAAAATTTTCTGAGATGTCTATTATGAAGATAAAAAAAATGGCCGCAGATTTCACAATATTACCAAAAGATGAACGAAATCCACTAAGGTCGTGTCAACTAACTAGAACATGAGTGCCGAGGTTAATGAACTTCGGAAAAATATTTCCCCAAATAAGTCATGTTACGCAAAAAATATGACAGGGTCGCCATTAAAAAAATATTAACACGTGATCAACGAAATACAGAAAAGTCAAGTCAGCTCCGAAGGCTATGTTGTAGCCTATATGTACCAAGTTTGATGAAATCCCTAAAATAAATTTCAACACATATGGCATATCATACAAAAAGTATAAAAATATGCTACCGTTATGTAATACTATGCCAAAAATATCAAGATGACACACATTAAAAAATATCAACACAGGATGAACGAAACACACAAATGTCAAGTTAGTTTTGTATGTAGTAGGCTTACCTAAATCTGTGTACCAAGTTTGATGAAATTCTGTGAAAAATATTTCTTAAGATATGTAATACTATGCTAAATACCTATATAAAAATAGTAGCTTTTGTGAAAATATAAACACATGATGAACAAAATACGAAAGAGTCAAGTTAGCTTTGTATGTAGTATACGAGTAATAAGGTTGATGAAATTCTGTAAAATATTTTCTAGCATATGTAATAGGCATACTGTGCTAAAAATATAAAAATTGTCGCCATTTTGAAAATATGAACACATTAAGAACGAAATAAACAATAGTCAAGTCAGCTGTGTATGTAATAGTTGTGCACGAAGTTTGATCTGATATTGAAAAATACTTCCTAAAATATGTTGTACTATGTTAAAAATATAAAACTGGCCGTCATTTTGAAAATGTAAACAAACAATGAACGAAATACACAAAGTCAAGTCAGAATTATAGACCTATGTAGCATCTGTGTACCAAGTTTGATGAAATTCTAAAATATGGTTCCTTAGATATCTATTTTGGTCTAAAATGTTAAAATGACCGCAATTTTGAAAATATTAAAAGGTCATAAATGAAATATATAAAAGTCAAGTCAGGTTGCTAAGTACTATATGTGTACAAGGTTTGGTGAAATTCGGTCCACTGGTTCAAAAGTTTTAAGGGAGGGACACACACGCAAATGGACACACGTGCATACACACGCACACACATCAACACATACAGACAGGAAGTTGATCTCATAAACTTACTTTTCCTTCTTAAAGTAGGCTAAAAATGAGATAATTCACACTGAAGAACAGTGTCAAAGGCTACGTCACCACGTACAAAAACCGTATATTGTAGCCTTTATGTATGTTTTAAATTTTCACCAATTTTGCATTTCTTCTCAATTCAGCGAAATTTAAAAAAAAATACGATAAAAAATATTTTTTCGGTGTGAAATAATTCATTTCGTTAAGTCAGTTGGTTTTCTTCTAGTATAAAACAGTTTTATGCAAATTTAGGCTTTGATATGCAACTATACAAAACAATGAAAGTTAGCAAATGCAATTTATAGTATAATATTCACAATGCGTGTTTAAAAAAATCATATCTAGTACAAATATAAATTTTTTCTACCTTAAAACAATCGCCCGTAGGGACAAGGAAATGCATAGGCTGGAGCTAGGTGCTATCATCTGCGCGGTTGCTTTCGTCTCTTCATTAGCACAGTTCTGAACTTATCGGCTTGTTCGAGAAGAGTGTTTATGGCGGGGTTTGGGAAGAACATCAGTGAGAACACATCAACCATCTCCGGTACTTGGTTACTTGCCCTCCTCTAACGATCTGTGAAATATTGCCTCCAGAAATTCAACCAATTCTCTCCCACCTAACTTCAGAGTGCTGTTTCCCATTGTCTTATTACTCTCCAACCAAATACTTAGCTAAGTATTTTCTAATGTGAAAATATAATAGACTATTAGCGTAAAATAAATATTTTACGTGTGCTTTTTGCCAGAAAAGCGAGACGTTGCATGGTATAAATAACGAGAAATCTATAGAAACCACGTTATAATGTTGGATGCTCGCATCACTAAGATCTTAGGAGTTCTATGTATCTGGCGCATGAACGATGTTGTATCGTGCCACGTTTCCTTCCTACTGAAAACCGCTAAAAATATTCCAAATATGTTTATCTACAAAAAGAACACACAATTGAAGCCATGTTTCCATAATTTTTAATTGCAGTACGCATATTAGAAACATGATTTTGGTGCCCCTCAGAATGGCTTTCTCGAGAAATGGTTTAAATGTAACCGCAATATTGTATAGAGTGTTACTTCACAATTTTGTGAAGGTACTCCAACAATAAAAGCTAGGAGAGTATTGTATTTGTATAATGAGTCATCTGTTCGCACAACATCTATGGATTTACAGATAATTCTGTATATTATTTTTTTGAGGGATTGCAGTTATTAATTACATTACACTATGTGCGTATTCAGCTTATTTGTATTATGTACCTAACATCAATTGTATTGCTGAAACATCATACATAACAAAATATTTAAACCTCAATATCGCATAACAGCATTTTTGTGTATGTGCCCTTCTTCCAGAAAAATCCTCAGTTACAAAAATACCGAACGAATTAAAAAAAATCCAGTGGAAGAATGCGTTAAACTTTAACTTCAAACTTTACACACAAAAAATTATAGCCGACGTTTAAAGTCCCTAAAAAAGAGCGTAGTACGAAAACTCTGCTGCTAATTTGGTGCGCCTCGACTATGTGCGAAGCGGCTGTCGTTGATTCCTTGTCTCTACGAGGTCTTGAGCGCGGGTGAGGGTGAAGCAGCCTCCACTGTACTACCCCCCCCCCCCCTACCACGTGATGTCAGTTGACCGCTCAAAGAGATGCTCATCAACTGGTACCGTTAAATGCTTTTGAGCGGGGTGCTCCTAGATAGGTTTGTAAACAAGTCTTGACAAAAAGTGTTTTCTTGTCCGACCCAATTTATTAACGGCACAGAGAAAGTAAACAATTATCTACGTGGGGTTTATTAGAGTGTCCCCCGAGTGTGTAGTAATTATTTAGCCTGTAAACAGTAGGTAGATAGAGACGAAGAAACTTGTGACAACGGTAGTTACTGAGATAGTGGCTGCGTAACGGCCAGCCACCAAAACCGAACTTATTTTCAGGACTATGTTGTGTAAATTTTTCAACTTTCGATGAATAAGTTTGATATACTTCTGAACTTAGGTGTTTATGTGGTGTTTCTTGATAAAGGCGTTTATTCTCTTTTACGATTTATCTGTTTCACTTGCCTACCACCTTATAAAAACGTCAATTGCTATGACTATAGGTACAAGTGGACACAAAATATTGTATGAGGTAATAGAAACAACGTAGTAAAATATTTTCATACTTATACAAACAAATTGTTGAAAACCAACTAAGCTAACAAACAAAACATTTTTTTTTTTCAGTCAAACACCAGATAAATTTTGTAAAAGAGGTTTCAAACTTTTATTAAATGTAAGGAAGCATAAATTGAGATAAAATCAACGTAATTAAGAGCGGGTTTGACGTGCGAAGAAAATAAAAATAATATTTTTCACCCCGTCATACTTTCAATTTTTGTATAATTAATTGCAAGAAAAAATTACTTATCGCCTTGCTCCCCTATTTAGCAGTGGTTTCGAAAATATTTTTTGTAACACAAATTAATACATATATCAAAAATTCCTTTAGCAGTTTTAACACTTATATATCAACGTTTTATATGAATTTTTCTGCTGCAATACACCAAACAGATTGTTAGATTTTTGCCCCCGAAATAGTACACATTTTGTTATGAAAATAAGCCAAAATGAAGCAAAATATTTTTTTTTCTCGCAAACGGTACATTATTTTAAAAAACGGTCTGGCAAAATTGTGTATCGTATGACTGTACACTGTCAATTTCTTGAAAATCTAAATTCATCTGCCGTGTTGTTATTATTTTTTAACAAGGTTTAAAATAATATTTTACAAAAACTACCATCGCCAGTAATATTCCATAATATCCAGAAATCCTTTTTGGGAAGCGAAATTATCTTTCACGTTTCTACTGAGCCCAAGCCGGCTGATATTCAGGAGATGTTGGTGAAATTATCTGGGTTACGTAAGTAGCCTATCGCCTATCAAAAACCCACTTCAGTTCAGAAAAACAAAAATTCAAAAATGTTAATAAAGTAATCAATTGACCAACATGAAAAATATATTTTGCAGCAAATTTGAGGAAAGAGTGTGTGTTTTCCTGTGACACCATCGTCGTGTCTTGCCTTAGGTACCTGTGACGTCATTACTGTCTCGTTCAGTCTTGCACGTGGTTCTGCCTTCGTCCGAGTCACGGTTCTTTCAGCTACTCTAGGCTCGCTTTCCGTGAACCCTGTGTGAAGAAATCTTGTCGTAAAGTAAAAGAAAATTTGGGAAACGTTTGTGTATTTTTTTTTTTTCACTTTTTTAAAAGAGTTATTTGAAAATAATATATGTTTCTTTGTAGAACAATTTTCATTCCATTATATATGACCGTAGGGCTAGGAAAAATTCGCGAGTTCAATGACCTGCATGCTAGAATCCGATGTCCTATGCATACTCAAGCCCGGTCTATTCGTTCATTGTCTGTTGTCTGAATAAGTAGCAGGTAATGGACAAATGGTAGGGCTACGGTATGCACAGGATAATGGATTCTAGCATGTTGGTCGTTGAACTCGAGAAATATTCCTAGCCCTATATATGAGTGAGTGAGTGAGTGAGTGAGAGATATTGGCCAGCACTAAACACAAGGTCATTAACGCTGGTGAAGGGTGACATGATGTGAGGATGGAGCAGCACCGGAATGAAAGAGCGGGGTAAACGGTCGAAAACTGCTTTAATAGCTACAGTTTGCACAATATTGGCTGGACTGATGTCTCGTTATTGCCCCCTCAATCGAAATGCCATGGTTGTTCACCGCTGTCTCCCGCAGTATGGTGATGAAGGGGCAACACAACGTCCAGTACGCAACCCCAGGAGGTGACAGTAAATATTGTACCTCCCCGACCGGGAATCGAACCCGGAACCCTGAGCTCACCAGTAAGGAACATTAGCCACTGAGCCAGGTAGACGGACTGCAAGTCTCTATTGTCCGCGCGCCAGCTCTAAGTCCCTGGAGCGTATGCATTTTTCTTTGTAAACTTCATGTACGCTACAGTAACACGACGTTACTACGGCTAGCATGTACGTCGTATGTTATTGGGTCTCGTTGTGCTATTTATATATTTACGGACGAAAAACACATACCCGCCAGCGACTATAGCTGGCGCGCGGACAGTACCTGTGTTTAATAAATGCTGGTATGAAAATATTGTTCATCTTTTTTTTTATTTTTAAATTCACTTTTGGTATATTACGTGCCCTCGCACAGCGCAAGACCTTGGTAGATGTACACGGGAGAAAGAAGGCATAAGTCGGCCAGATACTGTTTAAAGAACCATTCCAGTATTCACCTGGAGTGTCATCGGGAAACACTGGTAAACCGAAACCAGGATGACCGGAACCGGTGATTGAACTCGGGCCCTCCCGAATGCGAGGCGAGTGTTTTACCACTGCTCCTCCTCGTTATTTGTTTTAATTGGTGGGAAATTCACATTGGAATTTTGTAATGTGCACATAATTTATATCATTTTGGATTATATTTCTTCTGTAATCTCATTTACTTCAGATATTTGTACAGAATTCTCACAACGTGCTAACGACCAATATTTAATTAGTGATATCAATTCTCAGCGGTTGTCTTAAAACTCAGTTCAAATTATTGTTGTTTTCTGTTTTAGATCTTTTCATAACTGTATTTTTCCATAGACTTTGTAAGTACATCTGTTCGAAGATACAATATAATATTATTTTCTGTATTATTCGATAGGCCTACGGTATAGGCCTAAAGTTCTTCCGGAAAATCAGTAGGTATATTTTACCTTGACGTAGTTTAGCTTTTAGAAAACATTTAAGAAACTGTTACACAAGATTATAAGTTCTCTGATATCGTAATTTGCGGGATTTGGGGGGGGGGGGAGGGTTGCGAATTCTAACACCCGGTGAGTCACCCCTGGCACAAGAGAAACTGTTTTGAATGAGGTACCTCAGATTTCCCTCTTATCCTCTCATCAGAGTTTTAATAAACATGTAACGAATTAATTCGCTACCTAGGTTGCCGTACCGACAATATTTTTTTTCTCTTTCAAGTTAATTAGATAGCAACACTCAACGTCTGAGAAGAACACAGTTTTACGAAATTTTTCTCGGTTAGGCTTCCTCACTTAGCCTATTGACATGACGGTTCATATGCGTAAACTCGTCAACACCGGCACATATGGCCTTCTACCTGGTTAATAATATGTTGACATGCATCCACGTCAACAACGTGTTTTCGTTTCTATCGCTAAGCCCACTCATGACTTTGTAATGGCTTCTTGGAATTTAACTGGTCGCAGCTGAAAACTGCTGGCTGAGGGTGACGTGTCGAAGACACACCCGACCATAGCTGGAATTTGAACTATGTGTTACGGCTATTGTCTTAGTTGCAGAAATATTGAACCTTTAAAATGTGGACCATGGGTAGAGACCTGGAAAATTCGCGTTTTCGTTTGAGCACAAGTTATAATTCCAGTAACTGTAAGTTTGTGTCGCTTTCGCAATTGTTGACACCTTCTGGATGTCTCTAAGCCGATAATGGAAGTGTAACTAATACACACATATAACACTTTAACAGCAATCAGCTAATGTGCATCTGCTCTCTGCTTCAACTCAGAAATATTCTTGGAGGCTAGCTTACAGGTCAGTGAATTTTTCTGGTCTCTAATCACAGGGAATTGACCAAGTGAGAGCAGTTCGCAGGCAGTTTCTGAAGGTGAAGATTTAGTCACAAAACAGGTTCTTAAGAGCACCGCCTACCTGCGCGTTAGAGGCTCAGAAGTAACGGAGCTATAAGGACGACTGAAGCGTGCATCAAATGCCCCATCGTCACTACGAGCCAAACACTGAACTGGCGTGCACAATGTGAGACATTTACTATACCTCAGCTTGTCAATGGAGCAGCTGCTAAAGTATTGTTACTACTAAAATGTGGTAAATTTCGACCAGGGGCGTCATTTAGGGGGGCAGAGGGGGCAAATACCCCCCTGGATTTATAATTTTAAGTGCATAAATTTGTTTTGTTATTTAAATAACTCAATGTTAACTTAAGCACATAAAACTGAAGTTTTATTATTAAAGTTTCAAATTTATACATGCTTAACTAAAAAAGATGTAACAAAATTTCAGTTTCCGAAAAAAAAATCTTGCCCCCCCTCCTCTTTTCCCAAGAAAAAACCTGAAATGACGCCCCTGCATTCGACTGTAAGATAAAAATTGATAGCAACGGTAACATTGGCGTATAGGAAACGGTTTCACCATGCCTACTTAATTAACACACCTAGCCTTATTCATCGGTGTATTAAGTTTACGCAAGTAATTTTTTACAGTGTCTCCTGGCTAGATACCGAGGGAAATTATCTGTTTGGCGTAACTGAAACTGCAGAAATTTTGCGTCGTGTGATTAAAATGATTTGTAGTTAACAATGATTTTTTAGTAGTTTTCGAATATGTGTGGGTTTGCTTAGCTTGGCGTTTACCTTGTTTCCATCTCTGGTGGTCGACTGAAGCGAGAATTACAGTTAGAATAAAATATACACAGGCGAGTCATGGCGGCGTGTATACATTTTGGGAAATAACTTACGAAATAACTAGCAAATTAAAAAAAAAAAAACAGACTCACAGGACACTAAATTTCAAATCGATCAGACCAGTATAAATGCTCACACTCACTGAAAAATTAATTAGAAAAGAAATAATTATATTTAAATTGCTGGAAAGATTTCCTCGAATCATAGTTAAGAACTCTCTCGATCAAGTCACCTTTCAAACAAAAAAAAAAATACACAAAAAATTCTGTCCATTTGTTTAGGAGCTACGTTGCCACAGACAGATACACAGATACACACACACAGATACGTCCAACTTATAACACACCTTTTTGCGTCAGAGGTTAAAAATAAGTAAACATTATTTTATTTTTATTTGCATGTAAAGGGAATGGACCCTGTTGCAAGGGATAAAATGCTATTCTGAAAACGACTTTAAATTATTAGCGTGTGTAAATAAAATGAAAAACTAAATGTACATGATCTTGTTTTGACAAGCTTGCGTCACTTAGGCCTACTATAATTTGTAATTTATTTTGTATTAAAATAAATTAAATTTTATATTATATTTCTAGGGCAGCGTTACTCCCACTAGAATTCACTCAACGGGCAATTAAAGAACACATTTTCGAATAAATTTTTCATAGTGGAATTAAATATTATGTCCTGATGAGAGAAAACGGGTAAAAAATTCTGTTAGAGTTTCCCCAATTAGTTACTCACGTGGTCGTTAACTATTCAGCAAATCTATGCACGCTGTGCAACTTTTGGTGGCAGATGTGAGTTATTTTACAACCAAACCCGTGAACTCTGGAGTATAGCATTCGATTGTTTTCATAAGTCTGAACGTTCGAAAAACTATGAAGCAAATTCAGTAAAACTTGTCGGAACACAAGATGTGCGGAAAATCAAACGCGCAGTCCTCCAAGAGAACACAGGCAGACCGTGTGGTAGTGAACATAGAATGATGTACTGTACTGAACATTCTTCTTAAGGTTGCTGTAAGCCTCGGAGCCGTGGCGCGAGCAAGGATAGGAACTAAGGCATCGCTCTTTACTTTTGCAGTGGTTTCTAAAATATTTTTTAACGCAAATTAATACATATTTAAAAATTTATCCTACAGATTTGACACTTATATATATTGTTGCGTGCCATGTTCCTGGAGGCCAGTGGTCGGCGGCTGTTTCGTAACACCTTGAGGGCTGGCCGATGACTCAAAGCCCGGGTGGCTCATAGTGGGAAAACCGCCGAACCTACGTCATAGATACCTGTCCCAACTGCGTCTTAACCCTTCGAGGGCGGCCGACGTGACAGCCAGAACGTCCGAAACATGATGAAATA